>JACXSJ010002717.1:0-38262 GCA_014851325.1 Pentalonia nigronervosa | reverse complement strand
AAAAGGAGAAAAGAAATAAATAAATGAACAAATAAATATTTTACAAATAATGATACTTATTATATGATCTTATACAATTCTATTTTTTTTAAGTATGAAATTATGTTTTGCCAGTTAGAAAAAGGACCAATAGCATCATACAGGTTATCAGGGATGTTGAATTCTTTTCTGGCTGTATTAAAGTTCGGGCAGTGGACAACCGATTATTATTTAAAATGTATCTATAATAATAATAATACATGTACAACGATGATATTATCATGTTAGGACTTTGGTAAATAATTTTTATAGCACGAGTGTTGAGTGCAGTGTTGGGATTAGATAATTTATTTTATCCAGTTTTGTTTTATCAAGATTTTTCTTATTCCTTACCGGATTTACTGACCGCACTTATTAAATAGCAATTACTGAACTGTAGTGCCTATAAATGCTATTGATTTTTATTCGATCTCTTCTCATTTATTTTAATTAAACCAATGCAGTTTTATTCATCAAATGAATATTATTGTATATTTTACCTATTAATGTTTAATATATATAATAAATAAATATTTAATATTTGGTATTTGTAAATACACGTCTTGTCGATTGTGTGCAATGAATAAAAATATTTAAAATAAAAACGACAATAATATATTCCCGTATTAATTATTTATTCGATCTTTTAGCCATCACCCGAGAAATACCCGTTTATAAAATATTTAATATTCATAATTTACTGCATTTGAAATGTGTAATTATTGTGTAATATGTGTTAATTTATCATACAAGCCTTACAGAATCATGTTTCAGTTCTTGTAAAAACTTAAGTTCACTATCAAATATAGGTAAGTAATAAGGATGAGAACATATATAAGAACCCGAAATTTAAGGAAAAGAACTTTTTTCTCAATGTTTTATTGTTACTAATTTTTAACTTTGAATGGTTAATTAAACTATGGCTTTTGAGGAAAATAGACGGATTCATTATGAAAGTGACTTAACAAAGAAGTTTTGATATCGATAGTTTTCAATAATATTATTGTGTCTTTTTTAATACACTTTCTCTTTATTATTAAATGGTATCAACGATTAAGGAGAGGGGGTCGTTAATTAGTTTTCTTTTAATGTGTAAAATAATTGTATTCATGGCTATGAAGTCGTAACACTCGTAAACATTGAACTTTTTAATAATAATGATAATCTCAAAATGGGAACTTGTTATAGATTTCTATACAAGTTTTTAACAAAAAAGTGTATATCAAAAAATCTAGAAATGAAATGAAAATGAACGAAATGAAGAAAAAGATTTTTTGATTATACGCACGCACTACTACTACACAGTGACGTGCTAGGCTTTTTTGAAAGTAGGGGGATATGAATTTTTGACTATTCTCAGACCGCAGTAAATATACTTTTATTGCTAAACCATTTATTTTATGACAAATATAAGCAAAAGGGGAAAATATAACACGTTTGATTTAGCACGCAAAAAAAAAAAATAAAAAAAAAATTATATTATAATAAATTAATTATTATAATATTATTCTATTGTCTTGGCCGTGCCGCTGTGATAGATTATATGTAAATATTGCATCCGGCTTCATTTTACTGTTACCGCCATACTAATGATAATATTATTTTCAACTATTAATATATATTCTACGATGAATGTTGCAAATATTTTTCGATACTTTTATAGGTAATTCATTATTTTCGTACATATGTTAATCAGTATTCAAATTTCAAATACCATGATTATTTTTGTTATAAATTTAATGAGAGGTGTGGGGGCATAGGTGCAACTAGGAGAGGTGGGCTTATATTCAGCTTATACTTTTAATCAATTAATTTGTGTGAAAATTTCCCTTTCAAATCTCTTCTAAGTCAGTATACTTGTAAGTGATTAATAAATTATAATAAATATAAATTTGCACTAATAAGTAGTTAAATATTAATTCATTTAAATCAACAAATTTACTTTTATTTTAATACAAATGTTTTGTCTTTACAACTACAATAAACTCTCGTTATGCCGAAGCTCAAGGGGAACAAGAAAAAAGTTCGATACATCAAAAAGTTCGAGATATCGAGTTTTATTACAATGGTAATTATTTCAAAGGGATTTAATTTGAGTTCGAGATTACAAAAAATTCGAGATATCGACGTTCGACATAATAAGAATTTACTGTATATATTTCCAAAATATCGTTTAATAAATTGACAACATCTCCTTTGATATTGAGAATAGTCAAATTTTAGAAAGTCCTATTGCTGCATTCTCGTTATTATTATCAAATTTTTTGCCTCAATGAAAAAAAAACATTTTTCGTGACTTAGTTTAATACATATATTTGGTGATGATATGAAAATATTTGGAGGGCTTGACTTGTTGCACCTATGTGAGGGAAATTATTTAAAATAGAAAAATGTAAAAACAGTTTCAAGTACATTGTACTTGTCGTGTTAATTATTATTATTAAACTAAGATATTGTTTGTAAAACAATAATATTTGTATACAATTAATTAAAAAAAAAGTTATATTTCATTAAAATAAATTCTATATACATATTTTAGGAACATATCGATCGAGGTTAACAAAATCTATTCCAAAGATATGTACTCTTTAGTTTTAATGTATAATAAGTTGCGCCTCTCCCTATTATCTCAATATTCTATAAATTGAATCAAAATATCTAATGAATAAGTATACTAAATAATTATTTATTATATATCGATTGATCACAATGGGATTTCCTTAAATCAGAATTTTCCAGACGTGAGGTTGTTGTAAAATACAAAAAGAAACGACCTTCAAATCAAATATACAATTAATATATTGGTGTATAATATATTTTTGTTACAAGTTCCTATAACTAGCATAGTATCTACTGGCAATGTTAGAGGAATACATATGGGCATAAATTTAGACAAACCATTAACGTGAGACCCACATAGGAAAACGCCTCTACACTTAAATAATGGGTACGTCACCGTCTATTTCATTATTCAACTTGACTTTGCTCATTCTATGAATAAAAATTATTATGCATGGTGGTCATGACACATTACAATGAACAGTGTGATTTACTAATCTGGATTGCTGCTGCTGCTGCTGCTGCAAAAAAAAAATCAAACGTTGTAATAAAAATACTATTAATTAATAAAGGATTAGTTAGTGATGGATTAAATCGAACACTCCGTATATAGGATTACATATACCCAAGGTATACTTATGTAAATATCATGTATTATACACAAATACATAGTACCATGTGTCCAATAAACATAAAATAACAACATTTCATAAAAATACGTAACCCCGCTTATAACCTTCAAATCCGTTTCAATACCTATAAAGATCGATGTAATACATACTTAAAAAGTCTCTAAAGGTACAATCAATACAATATTATAATATGTGCATGACTTTGTAATATGGTCTATTAATTTTTAAAGCTACGAATATTTTATTTATACTTATAACTTATGTAAGTAAATAATTTGTGTCTAGCCCATCATTTTTTTCATTCATTCCTAGATTCATTTGCCTCCATCTAATACTCACCCCAAACCCCAATGTGGCAATTCAAGCAATTTTGTTTTAAATAATATAGTGTTTTAGTATTTTAAATACTACGAAAATTTCAAAAATCATGAAGACATAAGTAGCATATTGTTGGAAAGCTTATAATTTTAACCATGTTTTATTGGAATCAGATATTCGTAACTAGAATATTTTTCAAAATAAAAAATTATTTTGATTTTTTGTTCATTTAAAACTTTATGGAATTTAAAAAGAACTTATAATTGTTGACCCTGATAACTGGCGCTTTTAGAGTTATTCCGAACTCTAATGCTGTTGTTGGTGGTGGAGTTCACTGTATGACGCAACCAGTATATATTTTAATATTGATTAAAATAGCACTAACATAGGAATCACGTATACATTTTTCATAATATTGTAATGATACATAATTATGTTACACTAATAGTATTTATAATAATTAATATGTGTGTGGAGTTCATCCACAGTATTAGTAGTAGTAATTACCATAAACAATCAAAATAAAAAAGGTCGGCAAATGGGTACCGCTCTGTTATTTAGTGGGTGTTGAGTGGGATCAATGTCATAAATTTCTTAAATTTGAATTCAATGATTGTATACGATATACGATATTATATAATGTATAAAATCATTGTATACGAAAAACGATTCTGAGCGAAGACGGTCTGTCAGCTTACATAACTAAGGGTATTTTATGATATTATTGATATTAAAATAATTATTTTTACTATTAATTATACAGTAGGTTGAATATTAATTTTTGCAGAAAACATTGCATTTGAAAATGTCATTGAGTGTATAATATATAATAATATACATTAAAAGTTTCAAGCACCAACGAAAAATATTTTTAAATTACAACGAAATAAATAACATCGTTATTCTTCATATAAATATCTAATTTCATCTAAATTTGATATTCAAATGTCTATAAAAAATTATTTTTTTAATATATTTTTTTGATTTTTTGGTTACACTATTAAATATATACGAAAAACTTTATTTTAATTACGTTGAATTTAAATAAAAAATTTTTATGAATTTCCTAATTAAAAAAAAAACTGCAAAATTTCATGATTTGTACGTATTTTGTCGAAATTTTATGTTTGGACGCTTTTAAAAAAACTATTGGAGACTTACGCTCAACTTTTTTTTTAATTTTTACTTACAACAAGTTACGAGAAGAACCTTGTATTAAATTTTCAAGTTTTTTGACCGATTGAATAAATGTTATTGATAATAATAAAATAAAAGTAATAAAAACCCTAAAAATTGATTATGCATAAAAATAGCTAAAAAAAAAATCAAAATAAATTGAAAATTTTATTGTGTATATAAATTGCTTATATGAACATTTTATGAAAATGTCATATATTTACTGTGATTACTTTTGGTGTTAGGCTTCGCATAAAAATTTCCGTTTTTCCCTTAATTTGTTTGAAAACTATGGAAAATTTTTTTAAGTTTGATTCCTTAAAGTATAACTAGATTCACTTTCTCACCGGAAAAGATGCTGATGAAGAAAATCGGAGCACTTTTACTGCCCTTAAACATGATGATAGATACAAAAAAAGAAATAAAAACACATCATTTTAAAATACATACGAGTACATTCCTCGCTTCGCTTAGAATCTATTAATCATTTTTCTGAAATGTATGTAATAATTAAAATTGTATAACTTTTTTACACTTTTCGTATAATGCCGTCCCTAATTAATAATCAAATATATGACCTTTGTTATCGAATAAAATAACATCGCAAGATCCAATCATAATATAGGTACAGTGGATGTGTCAGATAAATTGTATAAATTTATTACTTTATTTATGTTTTTGATTTACGCGTTCATTTTCTTTTTAGTATTCACTCATCATTCAGACATCAAGTTAGATTTTATTTCACTAGTAAGTTCATTTCGAGCAGATTTTCACTTCCGTCGTATTTTCTTACTTTTTTGGACAACAAATAAAGGTTTGTACAATTTTAAATATTGAATGGAAATTAAGTATGGAATTGAAATTTTCACTAAATATTTTGATTAACATTTTATTATTAATTCAATAATAATTGTCATAGTTTTTAAGATATTTTGTCTTATTTTGAGTTATGTATTTATAGACATTCAATTTTTTTAGTTTTTTGATTTTGAGCGAGAATTGTATTGATTTTACAATGATGTGTTTTTTTTTTTTTATTAGCATCTGTTATAACGTTTTAGGTCAAATATGCTCCGATTTTCTTCATCAGCATCTTTTCTAATAGAAAAGTAAATCTAGTTAATATTTTGGGGTCAAAAGTATAGAATTCCCAATAGTTTTTAAGCGCGTCGGGAAAAACAAAAAAAAAAAACGAGAATTTTTTCTTAAAGCAAATTTTTGACAAAATTTATTTTTATTTTTGATATAATAAAAGAAATAATTACCGTAAATATATGAAAATTTTACTGAATGTTAATATAATTATTTTTTATATACAATATAATTTTTAAAATATTTTGACTTTTTTTGAGCTATTTATAAGCATAATAAATTTTCGGTTTTTTTTTGCTGATAAAAAATTTTCCAGTCGATCAAATAATTTGAAAATATGATACAATGTTCTTCATAACTTGTTGTAAGTGAAAATTAAAAAAAAAGTTGAGTGTAAGTCTCTAATAGTTTTTTTATAAGCATCTAAAGTTGAAATTTAGAGAAAATACGTAAAAATCGCAAACATTTGCAATTTTTTTTTAATTAGAAAATTCATAAAAAATTTTCTCTTTAAATTTAAGATTTGAAAATTTAATACAAAATTTTTATAAGTTTTTCTATCTTCATAAAAAACAAAATTTACCGGAAAGTTAAAGTAATTTTTTATTAGTGTTTGAAATTAGACATTGGATATTCACCCGTTTTCTCTGGGAACGATTTTCTTTTTTTGATGTGATTCAAAAAGAAATAACAATTGATATTTGAAAATTCCACCAAATATTTAGATTTTCATTATCTATACACTAAAAATATTTAAAAATATTTTGACAATTTTTGATTTAATTATAAGTTTAGGAAATTTTTGGTTTTGTCAAATTTTTTTTTTTAAATATCGATAAAAAAAAATTCGTTGGGTCAAATTTCTTGAAAATGTAGTATAAGATTTCTTATAAGTTGTTTAAATAGTAGATCAAAAATAATCATAACTATTAGTCACAATTTTTTTTATAAGCATCTAAACTTCAAATTTTAATCGAAATTCACCATCTAACATTTGCAAATTGTTCTATAGTTAAAAATGTATAAAATGTTCAGTTTTTATAACTAATTTTACAATTGATGCCGGATCCACACAGAGACGACTCAAAAATAAAATAAAAATAGAACAAACTCAATTTTTTTTATTTTGAAAAAACCAAACACAAACAAAAAATGTTCCAGTAAAAATTAGTAAAAATTAACAAGTTTGTTTCGAAATTGTATAACTTATTTTCAGTTATTTATTCAGTTACTGATGTTCGAACGATTCAAATATTCAGTATTCGTTATTTTAGTTGTTTATTTCTAAATAAAAATCTATAATATAATAGTAAAATTTTCTTTGTATTAAATCAACACAAATTAAAATGTGGAAAATGAAAAAAAATATTAAAGACGATGACGAAGATTTATTAATGCTAGGTGCTAGATATATTTATTTATAATAATAATAATAATAATAATAATAATAATAATAATAATAAAAAAAAATAATAATTAAAGACGTTTTGGGTAAAAGCAACTTTACAAAAAAGGAACGCACAAGGATTAAATAAACTCTTGGTGAACCTACAAGACGATGATGTTAGTTTATACAGAAAACTGCGAACTAGTTTTAAACATTTTCTAAAGATGTCATCTGAAGATTTTGAAAACCTAATATGTCTTTTTTTATCCAGAAATTAAAAAAAAACACTAATTGAAGATACGCTATAAGTATTACTGAACGCCTATCATTAACTTTATGGTTTTTGGCAATAGGAGATTCTTAGCATGATGCTTGATGTATCAGTTTGAAGTTTCTACTCAGTCAATATCCCTAATAGTACCAGAAATGTGTGAAGCAATAATAAACGCTCTATCAGAATATATTTTAGATTCTGAGCAGAGCAAAAAATATATTGATTTTACAAAATTGTGTGTTTTTTGTGTTTATCATTTGGGCCAAATTTCTTGAAATTTTAATACAAGATTTCTTATAAGTTGTTAAAGTAGTCGATCAAAAATAATAAAAATACATAGGCACAATTTTTTTTTTATAAGCATTTATATTTAAAATTTTGTGCGAAATTCATCATCGAGCATTTGCAAATTATTTTGCAGTTAAAAATGTATAAAATGTTTATTTTTTGCAGCTAAGGATTGAAAATTTAAAATAAGGTTAAATAAGAAGTTTACATTCTCACTAAAAAATAAAAAAAATATATTAAAAAAATAATTTTTATAGACATTTTAAGTTCAAATTTGGACGAAATTAGATATTTAAACGAAAAATAACAATGTTAGTTATTTCGTTATAATTTAAAAATATTTTCGTGGGTACTTGAAACTTTTAAGTATATTATTATATTTTATACACTCAATTAAATTTTCAAATGCAATGTTTTCTGAAAAAATTTATTCAACCTACTATATTATTAATAGTTTATAGTTCTTAAAATGAATTATTTTAATATCAATAATATCATAAAAATATAAAATACATTTAGTTATGTAGGCTGACAGACTGTCATCGTTCAGAATCGTTTTTCGTATACAATGATTTTATCATCGAATTCAAATTTAACACATCCATGAAAGTGACCCACTCGACACCTACTGTACAGCAGAGCAGTACCCACTTGCCAAACTCTTTATATCTTATCTTTTATAGGCTTATCACACTACTCATAGAATTCTAAAATATTATTGACTGTTGAATATTTTAAAAATATTGTCCTCACACGTTCGGCATTGTTCACTAAAACAACAACAAAATAAAAACCTTTTGATGTTTATCAACACTGTTCGGACATGACTTTGTTTTTGAAAACCCAAACAATTTGTTGGAAAAAAAATATTGTTTTAAAAATGTTTTGACTTTGTCAAAAAATAGAGAGGTTCTGTTTTGTTTTAATTTTGTCGTTTCTGTGTGGATCCGGCATTAGGATTAAAAATTTAAAACAAGGTTTTTCATAAGTATTTAATAGTGTAATCAAAAAGTCAAAAAAATATATTAAAAAAAAATTGTTTTTAGACATTTTAAGTTCAAATTTAGTTGAAATTAGATATTTAAATGAAGAATAACGATGTTATTTTTTTCGTTGTAATTAAAAAGTATTTTTAATGAGGGCTTGAAACTTTTAAAGTATATTATTATATTTTATATATTCAATCAAATTATTACTGTATTATTAATAGTAAAATTAATTATTTTAATATCAATAATGTCATAATATACCCTTAGTTATGTGGCTAACAAACCGTCTTCGCTCAGAATCGTTTTTTGTATGCAATTATTTATATCATTTTTTTTTCTAATTTCATTGAAATGACCTTAAGGTCTCCATAAACGCTTATCACAAATGAATAGTAGAGAGATCATATGATCTATTTATCTATGAGACACGTGCTGTCTTCACTTCCAGTAGAGTGGGACCTAGTTGAAAACTGGATGATGCAATCGAACAACAGCACGAGAAAATGGTGATTGCGTAGAATCACACAATGTTTTTTGCATTTTACTATAAATCGAACCGATCGCTGTGAGTCGCAGTTATCTGCGCCACTCCTGCCCAATTTATATCATTGAATACAAATTTAACACATCCATGAAAGTGATTCACTTGACACCTACTATACAGGAAAGCGGTACCCACTTGCCAACCTTTTTTTATAATTTATGGTGATGACATTTGTATTTTTGTTAAAAATGTAATATAAGGTTCCTCATAAAATTTTCTTATAGAATTTTAAAAACCTATATTTTCATCTTATATTTGCATAGAATTTAAAATTGTTATCCTTTTTTTTTAATCTCAGTACATTTTTTTATTCATATTTTGAATAAATGTTAAAACATGCGTATTATATATATTTTACAATATTATGGATATTATAAAATCGGTAGAATAAATTACATTGGAAAGATAACCTTTAAATATTAAATATAAGTTCCTATTTTGATACGAATTGACATTAGTAGTAAAAGATTCATTAATTGATACATAACATATCGTTTTTTTATTCAATATTTTATTAAATTGAGAGTGCGAATTAAGCAAAATTCATAATCTTGATTGTTTTGCCTATATTTTATTTGTTGAATAAAATGTTTTAACACCCCGGGAATGAAAAAAAAAAAATAGAATTACTATCTGAAATTCAATAATATTTTAAACTACATAAGAACACCGAAATATTATATGATTATAAGATATAATATATTATTATAGGTAAAATATGATCAAAAGCGTTGAATCTGTAGCTGTGTGATTTCGCTATCATTTTGGACAGCAGTAATATTATTTCAAAATTAATATAATGAAAATTTTAATAATATAATATTATTTATATGTTAAAATTAAACTTAATAACAAATCAGTAAAATAATAATATATTTACCGTAAAATGAATTGGTAATTCTATCAAATAATAAAATATTTGATAAAATAAAATTTTTTTTTTATAGTCTAGTTATTATATTGAAATAGTTAATTCATAGATTACTACGTTAAATGTTTTATGTAATTTGAAAGCGATAAGTTAAAGATTAGTTTTGAGATTGCTTATTTTTATTTTGATAATTTTTTTTTTCATAAAGCCGTCGAAGAGATTGTGTTTACACATTTAAAATAAAATTCATACGAATAAATCATTAATACTCTTTATTATTCAATAAAACAAGAATGTTCTCATTTATATTATATAATTAAATATATGAGAAAATGAAAAATACGAACAGAATAATATGTATAGGTATCAAAAAAACACTATGTTGTAATTTTACAAAATGTATAGCGTTGCCTTCTCTATATCACCAAGGTATTAAATCATTTCCCTAGAATTATTTTATAAATTACTGGAAACTGAACAATCAAGTAAAATAAAAAAACTAAATTTTCACATGTTTAGTATTTTTTTTTAAATAGCAAACTATTTTGTTTTATATCGTACAATATAAGTACAAACTATTAAAATTATTTTTAACTTTATTAAACTATTGTATTTGTTCTATTAATTCGTAATAGATAATACTATACTTATTGATAATGAATTAAATCAAGAGATAAATAAGTAAAAAATAATTAAAATAAAATAATTGGTTTGTATCGAATTATTAACAAATATCACTGAATTGAAATATATAGGCGAGTTCTTAATCTTTTTTCTAGCTTTAAGCTTATCAATATTCAATATTATTTATTATTATTGTCACACACAAATTACTAAGGTTAAAATAAAACTATGATTACGCAATTATTCTCGTGTGAGTCTATCGTGTATAAACTACCACCATTATAATTTATTAAATTAAAAGTAATTTTATAAATAATATACCTAATTAATAAAAATGTATATATTTTCAGGTATGCCGGAAGCTAACGAAGTAGTGATATCTGGAATTGCAGGACGATTCCCAGAATGTAACTCCACCGAAGAATTCAAGCAAAAATTATACAATAACGCTGATTTATTGACTGTCGATAACAGAAGATGGCCCCCAGGTAAATTCAATTTTGAATTTTTGTGTATTTCTGTAGTATTATCCACAATAGTGAATAAACAATAAATTACTGTCAAGATTAGGACTAAAATGATTAGAATAAATTGAATATGTTCAATCACATAATCACATAGGTATGTATGGCGTTCCGTCAAAGACAGGAAAATTAAAGGAAATAAGCAAATTTGACGCTGAGTTTTTTGGAATTCATTCAAAACTGGCTAATTCCATGGATGTACAACTTAGGATTTTACTCGAGGTTACACATGAAGCAATAGTCGATGCCGGTATGTTTATAAATTAAATAAGGTCGATGCAAGTATTCATATTAACTAAATAAGATACGAGAAAATTTATTTCACAGAAAATATTTAATTTTTGTTTATGAAATCGTGTGGTATTTAAAATTCACAGGAATTAACCCGCAAGATATACGTGGAACAAAAACGGGGGTGTACGTCGGCATGATGACCACCGAATCGACAGATTATTTTGAACGTACACCAGAAAAAATGTCTGGATATGAAACTATCGGTGCAATTAGATCTATGCTAGCTAACAGACTTTCTTTCCAGTACAATTTTAATGGTATTAATATTTAAAATGTCCAATTTAATTAAATTTGTTGAAGTACAAATAATTATTAACAGGCCCTAGTGTCGCCATTGATACTGCATGTTCAAGCGCTCTATTTTGTTTACACGAAGCCATCAATGCAATACAGACGGGGCAATGCGATGCAGCTATTGTTGCAGGAACTAATTTACTCTTAAAACCAGCCGTTTCACTCATGTATCATCGATATAATATGCTTAGTCCTACCGGAACAAGTAGACCTTTTGACATTGGCGGTTAGTTTAGTTGATAAAACATATTGACGTTAATAATTTATGGAGAATTTTAACAACCTAAATTACGTATTTATGATATTTAGCTAATGGTTACGTAAGAAGTGAAGCTATTGTCGCTCTTTACATAAGAAAATCAGTTGATGCCAAACGAATATACGCGACTATAGTAGGAACATCCACTAATACCGATGGATTCAAAATCGAAGGCGCCACATATCCTTCGCAGTCAATGCAAAGTCAGCTTATTAGAGATACTTATGTCCGTGCAAATTTAAATCCCAACGATGTCCATTATGTCGAAGCTCACGGAACCGGGACGGGTGTAGGTCAATCGAATAATTTTCGACGAGCATTTTTGAAATTAATTTATTAATAGGTTGGAGACAAACAAGAGTTGAACGCCATTTCAGATGTGTTTTGTGTTAGACGTAAAACTCCTTTGCTTGTTGGCTCGGTTAAATCAAATGTGGGCCATGCAGAACCAGTATCAGGTTTAGTATCGATAGCGAAGGTGCTTTATGCATTGGAAACAGGAATTATTCCGGCTAATATTAATTTTGAAACACTAAACCATAATATTCCAAAACTCGTTAGTGGAGAATTGAAGGTAATATCATAAGTTTTGTATAATTGAAATGAAATATTATTATTTTTTGTTTCATTTTAATTTATTAGGTTGTTGATAAGCAAACGCCATTACCAGGTAATATGGTTTCTATTAATTCATTTGGTGTCGGAGGTACCAATGTTCATGTTATTCTAAGAGCACACGATAAAAAAGCACAAACAATTTCATTGCCAAAACTCGAAATTCCGAGGCTAGTATTTTTGTCAGGGCGAACTAGAGAAGCATTGATTGAACAATTTGAAACCGTTAGTTGTATATGTTAATTTATTAATTTAGTTTAAATTTTTATTAAACTTACTATAATTATATATAACGATATAATATTGCATGGTGTTATGTTCTATCAATAACAATATTAAATACACATAAACCTTTAAATACATAATATATTAAAATTTCAGTACTTTTATTATTTGTATATATATATTATATGCTATTTCGTTTTTAGATTGAAAATCATGCAGATAACAATGATCTTTTATCTTTAATTAATGATATTTATAAATCACCAATTCCCGGTTATAAGTTCTCTGGATATTCAATTCTCGGGGAAACCCCACAACATTTTGAAATAGCTGTAAGTTTAAATTTACTAAAAAGGAATTAACATAAAACACGAAATTAAACTTAATATTTACATATGATCATTCTAGCAAAACAATGTTTCCGGTGATAAAAGGCCAATCTACTTCATTTTTCCAGGAATGGGAAGTCAATCGTTAGATTTAGTCGCTGATTTAGTGAAGTTTAAAGTTTTTAAACAAACTGTAGACAATGCGCATTCAATTTTAATTCCATATAATTTTAGTGTTTATGATTTATTTTACAAATCTGATGAAAATACTTTTAAGAGTATAGTCAATGTTACAATCACGATTATTATTGTCCAGGTAATTACAGATTATTGTTAACTGTTTAATAAATACGTATTATATCATCTATTGTTTAACACAAATACTGTATTATTTTTTAGATAGGTTTAGTTGATATTTTACACTCATTTGGTATTAATCCTGATGGTATCATTGGTCATTCAGTCGGTGAAATCGCATGTGCATATGCAGATGGCTGTTTTACTTTGGAAGAAACATTATTGATAATGTATTGGAGGTCTACAATTTTGACTCAAATTAACGTTCCCGCGGGAGCTATGGTTGCAGTAGGATTATCATGGGAAGAGACACAAAAAAGACTTCCTGAAGGTATAATACTTGCTTGTCATAATAGTGCAGATAGCGTTACTATTTCGGGACCTAAAGATATAACTTTGAAGTTCGCCGAAACTTTAAGACAAGAAGGTATATTTGTTAAGCCCGTAGATTCAATGGGATATGCTTTCCACTCTCCATACCTACAAGAAATTATACCTTTGTTGAAACCATATTATGAAAATGTACGTATAATAGTTTTAATTAAGCTTTCAAAAAAAGTATCGATGATACTTCAAGCGAGCACATGTATTTATATGACAATATTTTTATATACCTATCGTATTTTTTATGTAGATAATCGCCAACCCCAAACCAAGATCCAGTCGGTGGAAGAGTACAACATTTCCTGAATACAAATGGAATACACCGGAAGCACAGTGCTCGTCAGCGATTTACCATTTAAATAATATAAGTTCACCAGTTTACTTTCATGGTGCAATAAAGCATGTGCCTGAAAATGCTATTACGATTGAAATTGCTCCTCATTGTTTGTTACAAGCTATTTTGAAAAGATCACTATCTTCTACAGTAACAAATGTTGGTTTGACCAAAAAAACTGTTTCGAATCATTTGAATTTCTTATTGGAAGCAATTGGAAAGTGTGTGTTTATTTATCTAGATTCTGGAATTTGATATTATATTCATGCTAAAAATGTAATTATACATTTATTTAAGGTTATATATTGCCGGAGCAGAGCCGCAATTGCAAAATGTGTATGGCAAAGTTGAGTACCCAGTAGTTAGAGGCACTCCAATGATATCTCCAATGTTAAGATGGGATCATTCAAATGACTATTTAGTGCCTAATTTTGTTGAAAATGTATGTTTGAACAGTTTAAATATTTATTTTTTTATAATACCTATATAAATTATTCGAATCATTGTATATAATTTAATATTGAGGTGTTTTTGATTCAAACGTAAACTTAAAAATTGTATTTTTAGAATTCTGGGTCAAATGATAATGAAGTCGAAATTGATATAACAACAGATCAAGATAAATACTTAATTGGACATACTATTGATGGACGTGTACTTTATCCAGCTGCAGGATATATAGTAAGAATACGATTTTTTTTAATACGTATTGTTTTTTTTTTTGTTATTTAAGATACATTACGATACCTTTATTATGGACATACATATAACAATGATCGCAGGATAGACCTTTTTGGAAATAGTGTGTTTTATCTAAAACAAATATCTAAAAAACTATAAATGAACGAATTTGAACTTTTTTATTTAATTTTAGCCTTATATTTTTCATCTAGAACCATTTTTTTAATAAAAAAATATTATGGTATTTTATGTGTATGGAAAGTTAACAAACATAAGTGTGTTCCGAGTGCGACTATAATATATGTACTTGTTATCGCTCAATATTAAAAACTTCGAAACCAAAATACTTTAATCAATAAAAATATTGCTCTGCTTGTATCTTTTTTTAATAAGGGGCAATGTTTAGGTAATACGCAATCTTATCTCCACTACTCGTGACCTTTGTGTTAGTTGTAAATGAAAATTAGTGTGAGTGCAGTTGCATATGGTTACTATCTACATTCTACGCATGCACCGTTTGCTTACACATTTCAATGGAACTTCCGACCAAATAAGAAATAAATAGTTTTTTGTCTAAAAGACGTTTACAAGAAAACTCTTACATTTTGTAAAGTGGTAGAATTTCATTATTTTTTTTTTTATGGATAATTTTTAATAGGACTCATGAACTTATATGCATTGTACCAATACTGATTGCGTTGTTTAAAACAAAAGTAATAAAAAAACAATAAAATTTGAAAATTGGACATATTCAAAATCATATTATGGTATTTTCTAAAGTTCTGTTAGTGAATGATTTTTTCTTTATGTATTGCACAATATATTCCATTATTACTGCCCTGCTTATTGTTTTTTATTTATGCAAACAGATGTAATATATTTTAATAAAAAAAAAAAAGATTTACAGTTTTTAAAAATCAAATTCTAATAATCCCTTGAGAACCATTTTTCTTTCAAAAAAAAAAAATAAAATTTATATCGGATCCCTTTACTGGAGTCTTTCTTTTATTCCGTAAGACATATTTTTGAATAAAAAAACCGATCACATGCTAAATGTTTTTTTTTTAATTGTTTTAATGAAAACTTATGAAGAAAATTCAATCAAATTTTGAAGTTTCTTGATAAAAATATAAAATTATTAACTTAATCAAACATAATATTATTTTTTAAATTAACACCTATCCAACCGAATTCCTTTAGTTTTTACTTTATTCTTAGCTTAATATTTTTTAGTTTTCTACAGCAACAATCTCTTTAACAATCTCTAAAATACAAAAATTATATTTTTAAAAAGTGGATTTTAAAAAATATTTCCTTATTTGGCTATTAATTAATAGTATTTTGTATTTATTTTATTTTTATATACAAATTATTCAATTGTAGACATTAATATGGAAAGCTTTTGCAAAACTACAAGGAAAATGGTTTGAAGATGTTCCAGTCATTTTCAAGAATATAAGATTTCTCAAGCCCACCGTCCTCAACACTGAGAGTACATTAAATCATTATAAATCAATTTATTTTAAATTAAATGTATGTTATTTTTTATATTAAGGTAGTGTTAAGTTTAAAATAAACATACTTAATGGATCAGGCGAGTTTGAGATACTAGAAGGAGGATCTTTAATAGTTTCGGGCTATGTAAATCTACTATCCGAATATTCTGCAGAAAATCAAATGGAACATCTTTCAGAACAAATGGATTTAAATCCTGACGATTTTTACAAAGAGTTGAGACTTCGTGGATATCAGTATAAAGATGCATTTTTAGGTTTTGTAGCAGCAAACGGTGAAGGTATATTTTTCAAAATATTTCTCTATAAATAACACATCACTAGGTTTTGGTTTTCAGGTTCTA
Organism: Pentalonia nigronervosa; assembly: GCA_014851325.1. NCBI lineage: Eukaryota > Metazoa > Arthropoda > Insecta > Hemiptera > Aphididae > Pentalonia > Pentalonia nigronervosa. The sequence continues at coordinate 21,393 of JACXSJ010002717.1, read as the reverse complement.
GAGGTAAAGTTGCATGGACCGGAAATTGGGTGTCTTATATTGATACCCTTTTACAATTTGAACTCATATCTATCAAAACCAGAGAACTTCGTTTACCAACTTACATTAAAGAAGTTATAATTGACCCCGTGTATCATAAGCAAGTTTCTAAAGAATCGTCGAATCCTAAAGGTAATGCATAAAAACTAAATGTAGTAATATAAGTACATTATTAATTTTATACTTGTTTTAATTGACTTGTGCTTAGAAATTGAAGTAAACCATTATGGTTATGCTAAAACAACGCAATCCGGTGGAGTCATAATTTCTAATTTAAAAGTTACGCCTGCTCCTTTAAAAAAAAATGCACAACTTCCAGCAACTTTGGAACGTCACTCATTTATTCCGTATACGTATACGGTAAAACAAATATTTAAGTACTCAATTAGAAAATTATGATTACAAAGCAAATTCTTTCTGTTTTGTTTTAACAGTCAAACGAATTATCTACGTATGAGGTTCTTTACTCTTTGATTGGTTTATTCATGGAAAACATAGGAGTACACCATGTTAAAGCAGCGGAAATTCATAACAAGAGTGTTTCAGCTGTTGACATTGTTCAAATAATTGAAGCAGAAGCCAATTTCTATGTAAGGAATTATTATAACAATACAATCTTTATAAAGCGATACAAATTAAATATGCTGTTGCTATAGGTGGAATATACAGTTCTTTCTAACAAGCCAGTTAATATTGAACAAAGCAAATTATTGTCATTAGATATTGAAATTGTTGACTTTAATATTCAAAATGCATCATTAACCGCTGTTGGATACCATTTGATAGTCGCCGATGATATTCAATTTGATACCACTTTGTTGGGTAAAATTTCTGCAGCTTTAGCTCCGAGAGGATTTGTTCTTTTGATTGAAAATATTTCTGTTATTGCCTCATCAACATTAAAGTCATTGGATCTCCAAATTGTGGCTGTTGTTGAAAACCATAATAAGAAATATTTCCTCCTAAAAAAAGTAAGACTAATATATTAAAAATATTATACAGTAATAGTATTAAATACTTTTGTTTTAGATTTCTCCTAAATACGAGTACACGATTTTGAAGATCGAGGATGAACAGTTTTCATGGGTGGAAACATTGAAAAAAATACTAGCAGACACTAAAGGATATCCTAACAAAAAAGTTGTAGTTTATAGTGACAAAAATATCAACGGTGTTCTTGGTCTGTCTAAATGTTTAGCGGAAGAATACATTGGTGAAGAAAATCCCATTAGGTTATTATTTTATTCTAAAATAAAATTGTTTGTTATCAAAAATACATAATAAAAAATATATATATTTTTTAGATGTATAATGACCGAAGAAATTACCGAGTCCGGTAAAAAATATACTTTGAAAGATTTTGCCCCACTGCTTGAAATCGATTTGTTTTTTAACGTTGAAAGAAATGGCATATGGGGATCTTACAGGCATTTACCAATCGATATAAAGTTTGCTTCAAATGTTCAAACAGCTGATGCTAAAGTGTCCGTTCTTTCCAAAGGTGATCTGACCACACTTCAATGGGTTCAATCGACAAAGTAGATATTATACTGCATTTTAAATCAAAAATGTTAAGTTATCATTTGTTTATTTTAAATTGTATCTTTCTTCAGATATTCCAATAGTTATGACAGCTGTGATTCTATAAAAATATCATATGCTGGTGTTAATAATGTCGATTTAACTGCAGTTTCTTCAATGGTAAAAGATTTATTATTTAATTATATTTTTTATACGTTTCCATCAAACGCATACATTTTTAGAAAACTGAATTCGGAGTAGAATTTTCTGGTATTAAATCAAATGGTCAAAAGGTAATGGGATTGGTCAAAACTGGTGCTCTATCAACGACAATCAATCAGAATAATGCTATTTTATGGAAAGTACCGCAAAGTTGGTCTTTGAGACAAGCCACCACTGTTCCGTACTCTTATTTTATGGTAAAGTGTCTTGGATAATAAAATCATATTTTTTCGTGTTTAGTAAATAAATGGTCAATATGAATTTAGGCCACCTACGCTTTAATACATAAAGGAAATTTATCAGAATCCAAAAATGTCTTGGTATTTACTAGTAGAAATAGTGTCAATTATGCGATTATTTCAATTGCATTATCTCTCAAGTGCAAAGTGTTTGTTGTAGCTGAAACTAATGAACAACTTGAAATTATTAAAACTAATTACCCAGAAGTAAGTTATTGAAATGTTTTTTTTTGAATTCAATTTATTAATGGGTATTTATTTTGATGTTAATATTAAATAAAGCTAAGTCAGGTTTCAACTACAAGGTTTGATTCAAAATTCATTTACATGATATCAAAATTAACTCTAAATCAAGGAGTTGATTATGCTATTCTGTCTAAATATTGTTCAAATCGTTTGCCAGAACTGCTAGCTGATGATGCAAAAATTATAATTACCGAAAATACTGACGTTTCAGTTTTATCAAGTAATTTTTTTTTAATGTTCACACATTCTAACAAATTATTTAGAAACATATCTAATAAAAACCTTAATGTAATTTTCAGATTCAACTAATGGATTTGGAGTTGTATCAGCCAAATTTGAAGATATTCCTATTTTGAATAATGCATCTATTGATAATATTTATTCATTCATTGAATCAAGAATAAAACTTGATATTATAAAACCTCTACCGTTTACTATTTACCAATATTCTGACGTTGAATCAGCTTTCAGGTAAGTTAAAATAATATTTCAAGTATTTATTTAAAATTAAGTTAAATGTTGTATTAATATAGGTCATACGCTAATAACAAGTCTGGAAACAAGATAATCGTTGAAGTAAATGGAGAGTCTGCAAAAATTAATTTTACTGCATACCGACGCGTGTATTTTGATCCATGCAAAAGTTATATACTTTCAGGTAAATCTTTTCCGAGTGTAACTATTTAAATTTTAAATTTAATTGAAATTGATTTTAGGTGGTCTTGGTGGATTTGGAATGGAACTTTCTGAGTGGGCAGTAGAACGTGGGGCAAAAAATATTATTCTCTGTTCTCGGACTGGAATTCAAACTGGATATCAGAAATATAGAGTAAATATTTGGAAAAGCCAAAATATTAATGTGGAAATCAGCACATTCGACCTCACTACATTGTCAGGAGCTAAGAATACTGTAGAGTTGGCCCTCAATCTAGGACCACTTGGTGGTATTTTTAATTTAGCTGGGGTACAATTTTTATTGCATTTTATATTGAATTTTAAATGTTACATATACTATCGTTGTATATACTATTATTTTACAATTTAGGTTTTGAGAGATGGAATTTTTGAAAACCAAACAGTTGCCAACTTTCAGACTGTGTACAACAGTAAAGTCTTGACTACTAAATATTTACACGAAGCATCAGAAGGTGTTAGCAAAGATTTGGAATATTTTGTCACATTTTCGTCCATTTCGTGTGGCCGGGGCAACAGGGGACAAACCAATTACGGTTATGCAAACTCTATCATGGAAAGGATTTCGGAACAAAGACAAGAAAGAGGACTGCCAGCGGTAAGAAAAAACGTTTTTACATCATGTTCAATTGAATCCCATACATATTTTTCTCAATAGTCATTGGTATTTATAACGAGTGATATAGAAATAATGTTTTTACATTATTTTTTATTCAACAGCAATCTATTCAATGGGGAGGCATTGGTGATGTCGGAATGGCCTATCTATTAACTCGTGGGAACGAAGAAAAAGAAATCAACGGAACTCTGGCCCAAAAAATATCGTCTTGCTTAGCGGCGTTAGATATACTTTTAACACAAAATTCAGCCGTCGTTGCTTCACATGTGATACCAACTAAGAGAAAACTGACAGAAAATTCGAAATCACAAACGCTCACAGAAATCGTTTCTGGAATTATGGGTAACTTTTTGTACAATTCGAATAAAAAAAAAAATTAAAAGTCTAATATTCTCTTCGTATCAGTAATGATATCGTCATAATTAAAGTTGCATATAAACAGTACGTTTTCGAAAAATTTTTTTTACATATTTTGAATACACAAACAATTTTTAAACTTATTTACAATTTAAATTATTAGAGTGGATTGGATCAGGAGTGTATTATGCCGTAACGATTCTCGATATCTCTGAAAAATAGTTAAGTTTTATTTGAGTTATTTAACTCAAAAAATACAGGATTAAAATTTAGTTATATCTCCCTTTAAATTTGATTAATCGATACTTGATTATACTTTGTAAACGTTTCCGAGTATATAACTCAAAAAAAATATTGAGTGTTTGAGACTAGTATTTTAGTATTATTTTACAATATTTTAACATTTTACAACACTGACTAGTAGTTTTTAATGTTTATATACTATAAATAATAAAATAAATTTAGTTTTAAATATAATGTACTTTATATAATAATCTTACCTTTTTTTCAAATGTTATTAGAATTTGAATATTTTTTTTATTATTCAGGGATTCAAAATCCACTTTCAGTTAAGCCTACATCTACGTTAGCTGATTTGGGAATGGATTCCTTGATGGGAGTTGACATTAAACAGACAATCGAACGCAACTTTGGCCTGTTATTGAATAATTCTCAAATTCAACAGTTGAAGTTTAGTGAACTGGATAAAGTGGGTGCCAAATGAAAATTTAATATGAATTTATTAATAAAATTGTGTAATTTCCGTGTATGTATTAATTACTTTAAACTGTACATGCAAAAATAAGCTAACAAAATATAATCTGAATTTTAAATTGTTGATGTTTAATTACAATTTTTATATTAATTTGTGATTGAAAATTGTCAATATTTTTGTTTGTAAAAATTTTAATTTTTGAAAAAGTCTGCACTATTTTTTGTTTTTATGTAAGAAAAAAAATTGATTTAATTTTGTGTTATTATATTTGTTATTAGTTATTACTTATTACCTAAATATTAAAACCAGATTTATTTTTTTTTTTGGATTTGGATTTTTAAAATTCTATTTCAAAACCATATAATATGATTTTGAATATGACCGATTTTCAATAGTTTTCATTAACCCATTATCCATGTACAACCACACTCACACTAATCATCATTGACGACTTAGACAAATGCCATGGGTGGCGGTAAAAATTTGCATATTGCCTAATTATTGTCCCTTTATAAAGACACACTAGCAGAGGCTTCCAGAGGCCGACATTTCACATAGCTCATGTCGATATAGAAGAAAATACCGTCCAGGATTATCTCTGTTTGAATTGTCACATTGGTGTTAACATACTTACTAGAAAAAAACATTATCAATTAAATCTCTATTGATTAATTTATTACACAATAATATATTATTATGCACATATATAAGGTTCTAGCAATCGTATCATTTTTAAGAAGTTGTATTTAGGCAATTCTTCTGTTTCTTGCGACCACTGGTCGTTTTTATTTTGTGTGTAGTAAATTATCATAAGTGTGTGCATACTTCCCAACCATCACCCATATCATAATATCATAAATATTACGCATGTGCATGTAATTTAGTCATTAGGAGTTAGAACAAAATATTAAAAAACAATTTATGGACATGAAATAGCTATACACTTGACAATAATTTAAATACTTCCAAACGTTCGATTAAAAAAAATTTTAATTTATTTAAATGCTTATTATTTGATCATATTTTTATTTTATTGTATCTATTTAAATTGATCAAAACTTAAAATTTAAGAAAAACATGAATTTTTATGTAAAACCAATGTTTGAAAAAATCTATTTTGTTATTTTGGTATAATTCAAAAACAAAAAACCCTAGATACTTGTAAGTTTATTTGCATCAAATATTTATACTATCTTTTTCTATACATAATAATAATTTCAAAATATTTTGACTTATATTGAATTGTTTATTATAAGCGTTTGATGTATTCGATTTATTTTTTGTTTTTTTTTTCAATTAATGTCAATAAATAATTTTTTACTTGGTGAAAACTTTGAAAATCAAACACAAGGTTCCTCATAAGTTGTTCTTAGGCTCAATCAATAAAAAAATCCCACCGTAAATTCGGAATAATTTTTATAATTATCTGAAGTTAATATTTTGATACAATTCAAAGTTGCAAAAATTTGAAAATTATTTTTAGTTAATAATGCATAATTTTTTTTTTCACTTCTAAGATTTGAACTCTTATAATAATAAAAGATTTATCATAACTTAATCTACTTATATAAAAAATTAATTTACCGTAAGGTTCCATATTTTTTTACAGGCGTTTGAAGTTCAATTATTTACGACATTGGATATATTCACTCGTAAAAGAACTATTTTTCCTCAAACAAACGATTTTTGATAATATTTTGTAATTTAAAAACGAATAAATGCAGATACTTGATATTTATTTCATAATTTTCTATGCAAAGGTTAATGTTCAAAAGAATTGATTGAGTTATTTATAGACATTCAACATTTTCGATTTTATTTTGGTTTTTTTTTATTTATGTCGATAATGTCTATTTTCGATTCATCAAAATGATTGAAAATGTATTTCTAGGTTCCTTATAAGTTTTTTATTATATATTTATTCGAATATATTAAATAGATTCATAATATACAGAATTTTTTGACAAGACTTTGAAGTTCATATTTTGACAAAATTCAGCAGAATTTTTACAGGTAAAATTTAAAATTTAAAAATAAGGTTTATCATAAACATTTCATACTGAAACCAAAAATTCTAAAAAATATACATGCACAATTATTTTTATAGATATTTTAAGTTCAAATTAGGTATTCAAACAAATAATAGCGATGATAGTTATTTTGTTGTAATTCAAAAACATTATAACACGAGGGGACTTATATAAATTACTATACAATTTTTAATTTTTACGTTTATTATAAATTTTATTTTACATATTGAAATTTTTAAATGAATTAGATTAATTTTATATATTTGACCTTATATTAATCATATAATATTCTAAGGTCTCTGGTGGAATTGAATCAAAAGATAATTATACTATCGCAATATATTTGATATAGGCTGACAACATTTTTATGTAAAGACATAAAGTTATTCATCTATAAGTACATTCGATACCTATTTACTATACAGCAGTGGGACTGCGGTGAGCGCAGTGTTGGCAGTATGGTATGCGCAAATTAATTGCACATTACACTAATATATTGAAATAACAATATTAAATATTAAATTTTTTTATATTTATTATGTATACTGTGGAGTAGACACGGTCGGGGAACGTTTTGTGCGTATTTTTCATATAGGAAATACCTACTTGTCATAATTCATTTGGGTTCCAGGGTCTTATCATTTTGATAAAAGCCATAACTTAATTATTATTGATCATAATTTAATTAAGATTGATTTTAAGTTAATATTATTTTAAGCGTTTCACTACTGATCTATGTTGTTGACCACAATGATGTAAGTATTAACCTTCGCCTTTACAATTTTGGTACAAATTACAATTAATAGTAAGTAATAGAAAATTATCGTTATTTGTACTTCATCCTATAAACGGGTGATCATTATAATTCTTATGTAATCCTTTTCGTATATATGTATATAGTATGTACATATAAATATATATGTACATACATAACTATATAAATATATAGTTTAGAATGATATTTTTAGTTTTTCAGAAAATTAAAAATATACGACAGCCCGGTTTACTTACTATTTATCATACGCAAATGTACATATATTGCCGTTCTAAAACGCCCTAAAATAATATGAATAATGCAGGTTTTGAATGAAAAAAATATGATAAAGTCGTACAATTATTATTTTCTATACTTAATAGAACTGTTAACTATTAGAATTATAACTCGAGGCTTTAATTAAAAATATAAGATGTTTCACAAAAACAACAATTGCAGCATTACAATTAATTATAATAGTGTTTAATAAGTCGTATATTATAATATTATGTATACATATAATTTACATTATTGTATACCAAACCGATTTAATAATTGCCTTTTAATCGATTTAACACAATAGATATGAGTATTGGATATTAATTAATATATTATTTTTTTTTTTTTTATTATCATTTTTGTGTATAAGTTATAAGAACATACACAATATTTATATATACAGAGTATTTTTTTAAGCATGCTCATCCTACTTTTATACTTAAATTATCCATATATTAAAATTTTGATTTTTGTGAATTTTTTGAATGCACTTGAAGACTAAACTTTTGAATACTTGAGATTTTTTTGTGCCACTTGAGAATGATCCTGTGACAATACAAACTTTTGTTTTCCCCCTTTTCATTTTTAATTATTCAGCAGAAATTTTTTTTGAGAATTTTGAAGTATCTAAATTAAAATTTGAACTAGTAGCTTTTGAGTTATATAACTCTGTGTAGGTACTTAATGTATAATATGTGTATGGTAATAAATTAAATAGATATGGAGGCTTGATGATTTGAAATTGATAGCAATATCGTAGGGCGACAATAATGCTAAACGTACAATTGATCTTTATTGAGTTACACGTTGACTTATGCATTTAAAATAGCTGCAAATCAATTGGCGTCATAAAATTGGGCAAAAACGTACTATTTTACATTCAAAAATTAGTATTAAAATAATCTATTGGTACAAAACATACTATTTGTAATATATTTCGTAATTTGAAGTAAAAGAATGTGATAAAAACGTACTAATTACAAAGATTTTTCCAAAACGTACTATTTTCATCCTGATGTAAAATGTACGATTTCCAATCTTATAGACTCCTTTTTTCGACAAACGTCTGACGTGATCGTTGAATGGACTATTATTGCATGTTTCATACTCACTTGCAAATTCAAAAATAAATAGACGACTTTATTTACTTAGACCTCTTACTAAAAAAATGCTTAACAGTAAAACCTCAAAATTAACATTTATCATCGCATTCCTCATATGAATGTATAAAGTATTCAATTTTTTGGAGCTCTGTCAAAAAACGAACTTGCAATAAACAAGTATTACAATAAAAAAATCCTTATTACTTCTATAATATGCTCTGCTTTTATATACGTTTCGAATCTGAATTGACGCAGTCTCTCTTCACGTTACTAAAATCACTGAACTAGCCAAACTATATTACCATAAATTCAGAAGCTGCCTTCAATATCATACTAATCTTCACATTTAAAATCTTTTATCTATGGTGTCCCTCAAAAATCTCAAGTGGCAATGACCACGATACCTTATTATATTTTAAATAATTTATCACATCCTATACCATAATACCACTTTTAAACTCATGCTGATGTGCCACCACAGCAGGATAAGAATTCTTTCCCTAAATAACAAGGCCGCTATTATCATAAATATCCTTTAATTTTTTGCACAATAGTAGGTAATATACCTTAAAAATTAAAATAAAAAAAACAAATTGTAATTGTTGGTGTAATATTTTTTACGTATTGTTGATGATGAATATTATACATTTACACGTCGCTCGGGAATTTCGAGTAATCATAAAATATATTATGCACTTTTTTGCCAGATATACTATATTATACAATGTAGGTACATATGGTTATATTCATGATGGGAGATATTGGACAATTTTAATATCTTTACAACAGCTGTATAATAATATGTATTGTATATTATGGTGTTTGAGCGCGGATTCATACCTGACAACAACAACGGTACCGGTATGAGATCGTAAAAACAAGAGACGGCCGCAGTTCGAGAGTGGTTGATGATAAAAAAAAATAATAAATTTATGAAATAAGTACATGCCCTTTTAAATGTATATAAAAAAAAAAAAAAAAAAAATCATAGAGGAAATCCGCCTCTACGCGTCTGCGGCAGCTGCTGCTGTCGTCGTCGCTTAGTATAATATTATTATATTAAAGGAAGGAAACTCGCCACTCTCTCTCCGCGGTATACGGTCCGCGAGATACCGCGGTATAATAATAACGGACACCCGGAAATAAAAGGGGGACGGAGAAGTCATTCATTTTTTTTTTTTTTTTCATACACACGGTCGGTAAGCCGCAGAGTGGCGGACACAACTGCAGGGTTATTATTATTATTACTATTATTATTGTAGTAGGTAGTAGCAGTAGTTTCGTCCGATGTGACTTACGTGCGAGTACGAATGGCGTTTTGCCGTCGTTTATACTAGTCGTGAGTCCCGCGACCCGATAACACGTGGCAACCACTAACCACTATACACGAACAACAACCACAATGATAATAATATTATATTACGACCCGCTGCAGTGGACGGGGCCGCCGAAACAGTCATCTCCGGTCAGTCAGCCCGCGCGACAGACATATATACGCGTATGTGCGGATGTCCCAATTAAAAAAATAAACCTAGCTCTGTCCGCGGTGCATATACTGCAGAACTGGTTCAACGCCACCATAAACATAATATATATATATATATATATATATTATACAGGTATACTTACGCATTTGTGTGTACGCATAGACGTCAGGTACCTCTATATATGAATATAGGTAAGTTTATGCTTCGCGACTTTCGAATGAATTGTCCTTTTCCGTTAGTAAACCTACGACGATTTTGTATAAATGTATAAGCGATATGTGTTGTCGGTATATATATAAATATATATATATATATATATATATATATATATATATATATATATATATATATATATAGGTGTATTAATGTCGTACGCATCGTTTTCCTTTCTTGCTGTGGATGAACGGAAAGAAATTTTTAAACAGATATCGTCGTTAAAACCCGAGGCAGAACTCTGTACAAGTTTCCCGAAAATTGTGTCAGTGCTGCCCGCGTTTATCAGCGAAAATACGCACTCTGTAACCTTAGATTACTAACCTATACCTATAATAGCAAGCTAGGTACCTAAGTCAACGCGATTACTTCTTCTAGACAAAGATTCACAGCTGGACCCTCCCGATCAAGTTTCATATATATTCAAAAATGTTCTGTTCGTTTGTATGATAACGAATAACAATGATTTGTGATTGACTTCAAATCAAATTAAATTAAAAAATTAATAAAATAAATGGTGGTACCTATATCGTGTAAAAAATACAAATGCATTATAGTCAACATTGGTAATAAATTTATAAATACAAGGTACCTAGTTTTTTCTATAGTAAATACTCATTTTTCAGAAAAGTTTTAACATTTTTAGAAGAATACAAAACAAATTTTTAATTTCATATCCATGTTAGCAAAATATTTTTCTGAGAATTTTGACGTATGTACAAAAATTAAATAATTAGTTATAAGATCATTTAATCAGTAATCATACTTAATAAACTTATTATACATTTACGAGAGAAGCTATCACTGTTTTCTTATTGTAATGATAAAGTCACCACTTTTTACCGATATTAAACCAATCCAATGGCTTATTTAGTGGATCAATCGCACCCATATCCATCGACATAGCTATATATATATATTATACCCACTTATCGCGTAAAAAATATGTATAGGTATTTCTAGGCATTTTATATGGATGAAATATTTTGTTTTGGCCAATGATAATTTTTTAAAGAAAACACGAACTTTGCAGTTATCTCAATTTTTTTGTAAGCCACGATTTATAGCCCCCTCCCTCCCAAGGTAAACTCTCATATGTGCCACTGGGGATTCGACATGTCGGGTCGTTAACATTTAGCGAACGTATTGCGTCAGCTTTGAAACGTGTTCGCTTTCACTTGTCGGGCCAAAAACCGTTAAAATAATTCAAAACAATAGCATGCGCATTCAGATGACGGTTTTCTTTTCTTTTTTTTTAACATTATCGTTTATGACTGGATATTGGTACTTCAATAATTCTGAGCATGCGTGGGATAATATCACTATAATGTCAGTGGCGTCTATGAACTTATTTTTAGGTAGGCAAAATCAATAAAATAATATTATTTTGCGGAGAAATTAGTCGTACTACCGACAAAAAATATTAAGATTGACATTTTTTATTCGGGTAAAATGTTATTAACATAAAGTTGTGATATTGGAGTATAGTTGTTGGCAACATCACAAAAGCTCGCCCGACAAAAATAAAATCTAACAAAGTCTGCTAGTATCTCCTAAATCCTAATCCAACAATGTCCAACAAGTTACCAATAAATTTGTTGGATATATTAATTTATAAATTTATATTAGAGTTGTGCTGCTGACTTTATGAAGGTTAATAATATTATATTATATCCGCTGATGGCAAAAGCACACGCGCGGGACGAAAATCGCGATATTTTCCGTCAATCAATCTATTAGGGTACAGTGGTGGCCGCAATCCAAATATCAATTAAACAAAGGGTAAGTAGTGCATGGTGCAGATTCTTCCAACGCAAATTTTCGCATACAAGGCAATATCTCGAGAAATAAAATTAGTTTCTAAATTGAACATTGGAACAATTTTTCGTTTGAAATGCAACATGTTTATTTCAAATTTGAACGTATAACAAATTGTTCTAAACAGTTTTCAATATCCAGTAGTTTGCTGCAGTATTCGATCAATATATTTTCCGAGCACCTTAAACGCGTGTTTTTAGTTTAAAACTTGTAAAGTGTAATATTATATTAATCGAAAATATGCCTAAATTTCACGGAAAATTTGTCTCTGTCCAAATTCGTAATAAAAAAAATACAGGTAAAATAGTCAATTGAAAAATAAAAAATAGTCAAAACCGTTTACTAAAATAACGGAAGATCTCGAGGCGATTGGATAGTACAACATGACTCGTGAATTCTAAGCGTATACAATGTATATATATACCTGCAGTTGTTATTTATTGCACAATAATAATATATTATTGAGATATTGTCGTAACGCGTGGACGTACAGATGTTATTACAACGGGGTCTCCTCTCGTCGGACGGACACGCGATAATTACCAGTTGCCCGAAGAATTATAATACTACATTATACCTAACTGGCATAAAATGAGAATATTATTAAATCGGCGATGGCGGCGAGCGCGCACTTAGGTATATACGACATTATTATTATTATATACACGTATAATACAACCATATAAAAATGTGCAGTGTAGAAAGCGATCCGGCGACGACGCTGTCGAAAATTATCGAAAAACGTGTACATAATATATAGTCGGTATACATACAGGGTGATTCACCAAGTATGCTCACCTCCATTTTTGTTTCGGTTTAATTATGTAATTTTCGAATTCTGATTTTTTGAATTTTCAAATATATTCGTATTCGAATACCATATTTTAAATTTATGCGCGATTATTTTGTATTACTTGATATAGGAGTGGCCTATGTGGTGACACAAATTTGTGTTATTCAAACGAAAACCCTCCTTTTTTTTGTTTAGTGAATATTTTTTTTCTTTAAATATTGATTGATTAATTCAAAATTCAAATGAGTAGTTTTCAGTTATTAAAATGTTTGTATTAAAGATAATAACATAGTCCTTAAAAAATATTTTACAAAAATATGAAATAAATGTCATATTCGATTTAATATTGATTAACTATACTTGGACCATTTTTCTAAATTATAAATGTTGATGGATTAATATAAATTATTAAAATAATTTACAAATAAAGATAGCCCAAAATAGTCCTCATAACTCCCAAACCCGTTATCATAGACCTATTGTATCCTTATTCTGCCAACTTAAATAACTCAAAAACTGCGTTTGAATTTTTATTTTAATGCTTTAATATTTTCAGAAAAATTAACCGCCAAATAATTAACATTAGAAAAAGAGGAATGTAATTTGAAAAACAGATGTTTTTATCGGCACAAGGACACTCTTCGAGTAGTATAAAAAACTCTCAAGAATTGAAAACACTACGCGGTCCTTGAGAATATTTAAAAATTCCAAACATCAGATTTTAAATATCATTTGTTATTGAAAAAGAAAAAGGGGTGAACATGCTCGGTGAATCACCCTGTATATAACGCGTACATAGTAGTAGATATATTTTGGCAAGTGCGCATAATTTGATTTTACTTATACAGCGATGGATAATTTTCGTTTATAAATTACAATATTACAATATTACAGAAATATACACGACATAATATATATTATCCGTATATGATTTACGACGCGCTGAGCCCGTTATAGAGAGGTAAATGTCACGACGATTTCTTTTCGCAATGCCAAAAATGATCGACAACAAACGAGCGGACGTCGCGCGTTAATTATATATATTTTATTTTATTCCATACATTGTATTTTATATATTATTATTATTGTTGTTATATATATCGTGCAACTGGCCGCCGCATCGCTGCCACCTCATACTATAATATTCTCGATATGGATTTAAGTGAAATTTATTGGCATTGTTTCGATTTAAACTCGGCAAACGTTAAACAAGCAAATCACGTACATAAAATGTAATAACGTATATTATAATGCGTATTGGACACCGCGTGAAAATAATGTGTACGTATAATAATAATATGTAGTACTTATAATTTGTGCATAAGTATACAGGGTGATTCATCAAGCATGCTCAGGGCTCACCTCTTTTCTTTCTTCGATAGTTATTCGAAACATGATTTATGGAATTTCAAATTTACGTAAAGACCACATTTCCAAATTCTTGCTCAATTCTTGTATACTGTATCTATATACATAAGAAGTGTCCTGTGGATATATAAACCTTTGTTTTTCAAATGAGAACTCCCTTTTCTATTGTACATTATTCAGCGGAGAATTTTTCTAAAAACTATGATGTATCAAAATCGAAATTCAAACGAGTAGGTTTTGAGCCGTTTAACTGTGTGTACTAAGGATCAAATAGGTCCATGATAATGAGTTTGGATAGAATATAGGGGTTGTGGTGATTTGAAAATGTTAGTAGTTTGTATTAATCTATTAACGTATTTTACTTAAAACATTTTAGTAATTGAGAAACTATTCGTTCGAGTTTTGAAATAAGTGCATCAAAGTTTTTATAAAAATTATCCACTAGATAATTAAGAAGGGGGGAGGTTCTTATTTGAAAAACAAAAATTTGCATCACCACAAGATACTCTTTGAGTAGTATAAAAAATCATTAGAATTTATAAATGTGGTCTTTAAGTTTGAAAATTTAAAAATACAATTTTAATAAATGTATTGTTAATGGAAAAAATGGGGGTAAGCATGCTTAGCGAATCACTCTATACATTGATATATAGCGACAGTATACTGCGTGTACGGTGTATAATATTATATTGTAGGCAATAATATATTCTTCGACCGAAAAGAAAATGAACCGACGACTGTGGTGATGTCGAAACTACTGCAAATAAATCAATAATATCAGCGTGAGGTGAATACCGATGATACGTACAGGTATTCACAGAATATTATTATAAGTATCGACGGACCAATAGGTATGTGTGTGTGTGTGTGTGTGTTGCATTCTCGGCGGAATGACAATATCATTATAAAATATCGTTCAAAAATCCATTTCACTTTATAATATATTTTATTATTTCACCCGTTAGGTACGTACGTTGAATTAAATATCTGATTCTAATCAAACGGACGTTGTTTATTTTTGTTTTTTATTTTTTATATTTTTCAATAGGTTTGATAAAATTCTTGACTACTCCACGCGAACGCGTGCACTACAACAGTTATAGTAATAATTATAAATAATTATTCATTTAATACTGGTAAATACAATAATGATGGATTTAATGAGCCCCTCCGCCCACATTCACCTAGGTTAATAAACTGGTCGTTTTTATTGTGACATATATATGTCGCGTTATAACTATTATTATACATAATATGTATCTTATATTGTGTTACCGGTGTACAGATTTTTAAATAATTTTAAGTAAAAAAAATATGCCATTATATTTTACCAGTTTAAAGAATCTTAAGAGAATATCTTAAGTTTTTTTTTATAAGCACATTAGAATCATATATTAAGTTTTTAAGAATTTAAAAATCACTTTACTTAGGTACTTATAGGTTAAGCAACAACATATTAAAAAGACGTATTAGATATCTTGTTTGCTAAATAGCATTCTAGGCATTTACAATTGTTCTGATAATAAGATTACCATAATACTTATACAATTTTTCTTTAATTTTATCCTTATATATTTACTTGTTACTTACTCCATCTGTTGAGTATACTAATACAATTATTTTTAAAAAATTGTACACCCTCCTGTTTTCACAAAAAAATATATTAAACAAAAAAAAAATATTCTAGATCCACCACTGATAATTACATATGCACAAACCCAAATCTAAGTCTATTATCTTACTTATCTATATAGTATAACTACGTTTGCTTTC
The DNA here is from genome assembly GCA_014851325.1 of Pentalonia nigronervosa. NCBI lineage: Eukaryota > Metazoa > Arthropoda > Insecta > Hemiptera > Aphididae > Pentalonia > Pentalonia nigronervosa. The sequence goes on along the minus strand of JACXSJ010002717.1, from coordinate 5,124 downwards.
TTAGTTTTATTTATCGATGTTTTTCATAAGCCCGTTACTCGTTTAATCAATAGTGTTTATTAATAAATGAATATATGAATTATAATGAGTATGTATATGAGTTTAAATACTCTTTTCTTGGTTTCACTAATTTTATTGGAGTTAATGGAAAGTTCATTAAATTTTGTTTCTAGTGTGAGTAGGTTAACAATCGGATGATTTGTGTTTGAATATACATCTAAACATCTTACAGTTGGGCTCAATTGACGGTAACAACTAGTTTCAAAATATCCTGTTTAATGATTTAACCTTTACACGGGTATACTGTACAGATTTTTAAAAAAAAACGTGTTTTTTCTGTCAAATATCTCGTTTACTTGTTTAATTAATTCAAATGAAATCATTTAAAAGTAATGTATTGTCAATACATGATATTCAATATTGATATGGTAATAAATACATATTTATTCCATAAAATAAATAGGTAATATTTTTTACTGAGTCCTTCAAATTTAGCGTAAGGCATAACAATTATTGTTGGAATTATATTTTTATATTTTATAATCATTGTATTTTCTTGATGTGGCTGCGGTTAGTTCAAAAATTAATTATTATATAAATAGGTAGGTACTTAATATCAACGCCTAAACCGTGAGAGTAACTTACGAGTTACAATCATCTAGTACCATTTGACCCCATACGTTTACCAATAAAATTGACGAGCAATCCGTAAGAAACAAAAATTATATATTTATAAATTATAATTATATTATATTAATTACACGCCTCTTATTATTATCTTGTCCTCCACATAGTGCTTATTATGTGAAGAAACATTCTCTGAAAAAATGCTATACCTCAACATCAATATCCCGTTCTATAGCACGACTTCAGAGTCCTCAGAGACACTAGATGATACCTATCATTTTTTATAAAAATTCCCTTACACAGGCACTTTCCAAAAGATGTACTTACTTTATAAAAATATTATTATATAACGTAACCAAGGTATATTTTTTACTATTATTATCATTATAAATAGTACTTATCTATGTGTACTTTTATATCATCACCAAAGTGCTTTGGTATATATTGGTAAAACGGTGCAAGCGTTGATGACAAATAAACTACTACATTTACAATGTTCTCCAAATTAAAAACCATTAACGAAATGGCCGTCGCCTTTACTAGTTCTATGACAAACGACAGCGTACAAACATGATGTCTGGTTTTAACTCTTTTAGTACCCAGTGCAAGAATTATTTCGGCGCCCGTTACCCCTTCTCAAGTTCTAATTTAAAAGGACTCTCGCGCGCCCCTCTGACTTTGGCACCCTGTGCCGTTGATCGTATAATATTTAAAACCAGTCCTCTGTACAAATATCTCAGCTCCTGTCCACTTAGACACTTCTGCAGACTAGACGTCTCGACCGACAGTACGCCCTTAGTTTGACTGTTTGGCAAAATTTTTATTTTAGCGCCCGCAAACTTGTTTCCACCGTTACCCGTAGTTTCATCCAATGACGATAATCAGCTGTTTCCCTAGAAAGTCGCCTGTTCGGAGTAGTTTCAGATTATGGGACCATATTGTAGATACCTACGTATTAAATTACGTAGGTATATGAATATTATTTTAAACAAACAAAAAATAACATTAATTATTCATTTAGATCTTTAAATACGACGATACCGGTTGATTCAATTTCGATAAGTATATATATTTTGAACTGATTCATAATTCATATTATACAGTTTAACTGCATCATATAATATTATATAAGAAGGAATTATTGAATAATTATATTATAGATAATAAATTGTAGTTAAATACAAATATAATGTTAGTTAATAGGTATACTCACATCGGTTGTTGAATCATTATAGAGTGTATGATAGAAATAATGATTATAATTATTACTATTTTAGTAATTTTATTATTGCAGTTATGAGTATGTATGATACATTAATACTAACATGGTATACATATTAAAATAATTACCTATATAAATGAGTCCCCCTTTTTAACTGTGAAAGTATAACATTGATGTAGTTTCAAATTAAAACATTAGGTGAGTTTCGAAGATTTCACATTCAATACTTTATCTGCATGGTATGTTTAACGAATACCAAATTCAAAATGTAGTTCTGATCTTACTCCACATGACTACCTATTTTGAAGATACTATGTTAAATATACCATGTATCATATACAATCATCACTATCGACCATTGAGAAGCTAAAAATTAAGCGAAGTCAATTATACCGGATATGCCGGAATGGGGAATGCCAGATCAAGTATGGGATGGATTTGACTATCATTAATCGATTAGGTGTTGTTCGTATAACCAAGGGAAGTAGTATAAAACATTAATAGGTACCACATTCAGCTAAATTTCAAATATTATTATTTTATTTAATGCATCGATTATCACTCTAAACCTAAAAACTTGAAATATATAACCATTATTGTAACCAGATGAATCATTTTGAATAACTCTGTAGGTACATCTACACAGATATAAAATCACATTTAAAATAATTAATCTATAACAGACGTTTTTAAGGTGTAACAGTCATTACAAACACGAGTACTTACGCCTACTTTCATGGATATACATGAAAATGACATATATTATAATATATAATATGTATTATGCAGACATTGAATAAAGTAAGATTTAATTAAATATATTTGTATTTTACTGACGAACATAATTTTATTATTGCGTATAATTTATGCCGTAATATTTTAATTTTCTTATATATAAGTAAAAATGTAAAATTGGGGACAGTTAAAGAAAAATTACTAAAACACTGAAGATTATCTGTAGTTTCTAGAATAGAATAACCAGGTCAGTGACTTACAAAAATAATAATAGGTATATATCTAATAAGGCAGTCTATAGCAAAAATAAATCACATATTTAGTTATTTTTTTTATGTATTTTAAGGTGTAGGTTATTAGAGTATAACGTTTTATTGCATAAGTACATAATATTGTATTTTATATTATGCTTGAATGGAGAAATATAAATAACATATAAGTAATTTTAAACATTAAAGTATTAATAAACTTGCTATAGACAACGTTCAATTAGAGATCGGTTTTTTAGAAACAATCTTATTTCCTCTGTGTTATTTATATTGTCAATAAGTGTTTACAAAAATTACGTTGTTCAGTTAACAAAGTGTGATCAAACTATAAAAATATTCATAATAGCTTATGCTTAATGAGTTTAACGAAAATCTACAACATTGACAATAAGTTGTCGGTATTTAACAGTTTTAATTTTTCATGTTTTAGTTGAATATTTTTTTTCGGTTTTCTAAATTATTTGCCAGACATAGTGGCGACAACCAAGAGTTGTATTTTTACATTTAAATAACTTACACAGGTTTCGTTTTTAACGCAGTTATTAATGGGTGGTTGGTCATATCTACAGATTACCAGACCGCTTGGCGCTGATAACCGGTTAGGAATAGGTATTAAAATATCACAGCATCATACGATTCACATCTGAGTAGTATACACGCACAGTTATGTAGGTTACCTCATACTGAGCGATGTTATGCTTTCTATACGCTTCTAAGTAATATTTCATTGACAGACTACGAGTCACGTGGTACTAGACTCTGGGCTACAAGTGTATTACAATTGATTATTCATTCATTCCGACGTAGCTAGAATTATTACCATCTAATGTTTCTTACGGTTTTTTTTTTTAAATTAATAAACATTAACAGTTTATCTATATATAATATTATATATATTTATAAGTTTACTACAAATCAAATTATCTAAACCTATAGGTATACTAGACAGTGTAGACAGTACAATAATGTATAATACGTATTCAATACCATCTATTTAAATAATTTAAATCACTTTAAAAATTTTTGAAGTGAAAATAATGTCGAGGTCTTACATATGATGGAATTTCTTAAATTTTAAATTTTGACCGTATTTTACACTTTTTTGGAAAATATACAACTAAATAAACATTTTTAAATATTCTTAATGTAAATTATATATTTAAATACTGTATAATAATAAATAATATATAGTTTGCAGCAGTGAATTTATTAGGATCAATAATTATTATTATGCGTGGCTGTGGATTACATTTTAGTCTCAATAATTCCATTAACATTAACATTTTTAAACATTATAAAATGTATCATTTTCAACTTATTATATTATACAAATTCTCCAAGTACCTACCTATATAATTAAAATATATAATAGGCAATAAAAATGTTAAAAATATCGGAACTTATAGATATTGATTGTAAACAACCGTAGTAAACCACATAGTTTAGATGAATTATTATTATGTGAATAGGCGTGTTTGAGCTGTTTGAGACATTATCCGTTCTAGTTCCTGTACAATTTAAAACGATTACTATCAAATTCAAAAATGTATTCGAAATAACTCTGTTTTTTGCAATAGGTATGGTATATTCTGATATATATATATATATATATATAAAATTAATTTGAAAGTTCGCGTACCTTGTCTGCAAGTAGGTAAGTATATAATTATATTTAATTAAAATTTAAAATCTCTATACTTATAAGAGTTAATCATATAACTTTATTTCAGTTCCGACGTATTATGTACCTACGTACGAATACTTAAAGAAAATAAATGATTAGCTAGAACTTGAATAACCGTAGTTTATCATAAATACATGTATAGTGTAGGTACAATTAATTACCAATAATAGTAACCTATCAAAACGAAATTACATGTGTACCTACCGGTGTACCTAATGGTGCTAAAATAATATTATTATACAGCTGTTATAAAATTATTATCCATCAGTATAATAATATTATTATCGTTATTATCACTCCAACTTCCGCCGTGCTTTCTATGCGAATGTGGCATCAGCCTTATAATATATATTTTTACTCGACGCTTAGAACAGTGCATATTATTTTTTGAGGCATGCCGACTTAAACGGTGTATAATATATACCATTTTTTGTTTTGGCCTATTGATATGGTCAAACAATATGTAGACTATACATATATCATACTCTATATGATGTGTCATTAAATATGTGTTAAAAATACATTTTCTCTTTCTACAGAATAATACCGTTTTGTATAAATTCTATTATATATATATATATATATAT
>JACXSJ010002716.1:0-38238 GCA_014851325.1 Pentalonia nigronervosa | reverse complement strand
TATATATACTAACCATTTTCCATAATCATGTTTCAGAAATGTTGAATATAAAAAAATTGTCGAGGAGGATAATCATAGTCAAATATACTGTATTAGATATGTTATAATGTTTCTCAGTGATTGTTCCCTCATTAACTTTATTCTTGTTTTATATGATTTTTTAAAAAATCTTTATAATTTTATCAATATGCTCAAATATTGTTATAATAAACTATTTGTCTTTTGCCTTTGCTTCAACTCGTAGTTCAAAGATTAAAACTGAACTTTTTTGTTTTTCTTAGGAGTTTGTCGATATATATTTATTTTACAGTTGATATCGTTATTTTTATTGCTATTTTATGTATTATTTAGTTTATTATGCTACTATTATTACTGTACTTCATTACCTACTTATGTTTTTTTTTTTTTTTGACTAACTCTAAAGTTGGGTATGTATAACCAACTTAAGTCTAGAAATATCTTTGTAAATTGTGGGCTCTCAGCCCGTAAATAAATAAATAAATAAATAAATAAAAATATATAAAGGTGATAAGCTATGTTGTATCATATCATGCATCATGTACGTATTTTACAAGTTTAATTATCATATAGATTTATACTGATTTCATTAGACAGCTGGGTATTCTAAAAGGTCATAAAATGTTGGTAATTCGTTGTTAGAAAGTATAAATGACAACATCACAGTGTAAATCGTAATAAATCAAAAGTGAAGACGAACCCGAAGCCAAGTTGGACGAGTATTCCAAATGAGTGGATATGTATTTCAATCCGGTCCGAGACCTGACGACGGCGCGCAGGCACTCGACGCACTGCAACTGGTCCATCGTGTCCTTGAGCGATTTTCCGCCCGTCGCGCCCAGGCTGCTCAACAACGTGCCCAGGCCATCTCTCTGCAGGAACTCTTCGATCCATTTCCTATGACAACACAATAACCGCAATCGGTCAATTAATAATTAATTGGTGTATGATGCATATTTGGGGGGGGGGGGGGGGCGATTGTAAATTTCGCCGATTTTCAGGTATGTAATTGATTTTAGGGTTGGGTTTATTACCTGAAAAAGGGCTGAAAAATAAATAAAAATGTTTCACGATTTGAATATACCTTATTTGGTATTAAACAAAAATATATAGTCATGTCAAATTTGGTCTATTAAAGTTCGTATTATAACTGTTAGGTACATACATTTAACAAGGTATTTACAAACAAACAACGTTTTAAGACACCGTTTCCAGTTTATACCATCTTGTTGTTCGTGGTTTTTATACATGATGTGTATTTTTATACTAATTATAAATTTTACTCGCGGGCCACATAAAATAGCTATGAGGGCCACGGGTTGCCGACCTCTGATATAGACGACGACGAGACAAAAAATTTTACAAGAAATGTGGTAAGTATCGTGGGTAAGGGGGTTGAGATCTAAAAAGCCTTAAATGATAAAAAAAAAGATTTTACTGGTAATAATGCGGTTTATGATAACAAAAAAAAAAAAAAAAACAACCAAATAAAAAGTGGTACGGCTGCTGCAGCAGCAGTCTTCATCCGACCGAATTATATTCTTATACAATATATTTTTTATGAATATTGTCTCTATATATTTGGATTAAATCCTTTCACAGACGTCTGTAATCTACTAAAAGTAGATAAAATATAAAATATTATGAGCAAAAAGATTCATTTTTATAAAAATATATAGTTTAGCATTGGGATGGGCTGAGTATTCTATCACCTTAACCTCCATATAGCGACATGATTTTACTAAACAACATCAATTTAATACAAAACCTCCGCAGTGACGTACACTTGTACAATATAGTCATACCTACAGATAAATGATCAATGGTTCGTTCTAAGATAGGGGTTGAAGCCAGCACTACGTCAGGACGATGGTAATTGCCACTTGTTTTTTACACGTTACGTGACATTTATCACGTTTTATGACCTATCATGACATTTATACAGGTCGAGTGTTGACAAATTTATAGGAGACGGTTTTTTTTTTCGATAAAACAAATATTATTCCCTACGTTGTGTATTAATAATTTCTACAGAGCGTTCAGTTTACGGATTTATTGTGGTAATATAATATGATATCAGCGTGTACAATTTAATAATAGTACAATATTTATCATAATCCGACGGAGGAACAATAAAATATTAACGTATTAATATGACCCTGGCGCAAACAACATTATTTTCTAATGAATTGGTTTTGAGAGCAACGAAAATATATCCTGAACGAGATGAAATTTAGAAAGCACGCATAAACTCCGATAAAATATTCATAAAACTATAAACATATTGTACACTATTATGATATTATATTATAATAAATTGCGGCCGAAGTAGATTTTTATAATAAATATGCGTATTTTACATAAATTATACACGACAGATGTCCCATGATGGGGTAAGAATAAACAGATATCGTTTGATTTAGTCGACTCCGCAGTCGTCTCCAAACTTTTAAAGAATTTTAAATATATTACACGGTGAACGATTATTTACCGAAACGAAAGTATAATAGAAACCTAAAAATAGCATTGTGTTTCCTATAAATTTAAAAAGGTATGTTTGTATACGAAATTCTTTAAAAATATAATGACATGTGCTTACACGTGTAGGTAAACAGATTATACAACCTGAGACGATTTGATGAAGAATACTATATAGGTACATGTGTGACGTTATCTTCTAACCGTTATGTTATAATATTATGGTATGTGCCTGCCACCGGGTAACTTCAATCTCGTGCATAAATTATTTTAGTCGTGTAATAATATTATAATACAGGATGATTCACCAAGCATGCTCACCCCCATTTTTAACATTAATAAATTTAAAACGCTCATAAAAAATTAGTTTGATTTTCCGATAAACATTTTCTTTTTTAGAAAGATAGAAAAACTTATAGAGAATTTTGTGTTGAATTTGTGTTTTAAATTTTAGATTTAAATAGAAAATTTTTTAAAAAAAAAATTGCAAAATTTCGTGAGTTTTACGTATTTCCTCGAAATTTCAAATTTAAACACTTATAAAAAACTATTAGAGACTTACGCTTAACATTTTTTTTTAATTTTCACGTATAACAAGTTATGAAGAACCTTGTATTTCAAGTTTTTTGACTGAGTAAAAACATTTTTATCGGCAATAATAAAAAAAAATAAAAAAAAAACCCGAACATTTATTATGTTTATAAATAGCTCAAAAAAAGTCAAAATATTTTGAAAATTATATGGCGTATAAAAAATTCTTATATAAACATTCGGTGAAAATTTCATATATTTACTGTGATTACTTTTGATGTTACACCAAAAAAACAAAAACGATTTTGTCAAAAATTATCTTCGCGTAAAAATTCCCGTATTTTCCTTATTTTTTTTGTTGTTTTTCCCGACGCGTTTGAAAACTATGAGAAATTTTTTACTTTTGCCCCCCCCCCTCCAAGGACTAAATAGATCCACTTTTCTACTAGAAAAGATGCTGATGAAGAAAATCGGAGCACTTTTACTGCCTTTAAACATGATGACAGACACTAAAAAGGAAAAAAAAAATACATATCATTGTAAAATCAATGCATTCCTCGCTCCGCACAGAATCTAAAATGAAAGTGAGCATGCTTGGTGAATCATCCTGTATAATATTATTTTGGCCAATAAATTATCATATCCAAATATGTATATAGTACACGCCATAGATAGTTTTGATGTTGTAGCAGAACTGTTGACTAAATGATAAGAAAGTCAGTGATATTCGAGTGTGTGTGTGTAACATTATCATATTATTATAATTTAATGTACGTCTTCAAAACAACCTTGATGGTCCGCTATGAAAATAAATTATCGTCTGGTATGGAACGCTGCACTAAAGAATTCGTGTGAGATAATTTGAGTTAATAATCTATGAAATCGGATGTTCACCACATCGAATATTAAATTCCATAGCATCTATAAACAATCCGACGTGTATTATTATTACTATTGTATATTATATAAATGGTCTCGATAACAGTCATAGTCCACATGCACATTTCGTGGGGTCGTTAATAATAACAATAATAATAATTGTTATTTTTTATTAGCATATACACATTCGGGGCCTTAAACAAAATGCGTTTACATAATATCAAATATTATATAATACGCGCGTAGACATAATTTTCGATTTTCACACCAACGGCAAACTAATATTATTTTTTTCTTACCGTTTGTTTGTTTAAGTTTAATTCTATTTCATCGTTTCATAACCCCCTCGAATAATTGTTGATTTAAATAATCGTCTAATCCGTTCGACAAATATAATAATAACAATACAATAAAACACAATAATATGCATGAGAAAAATACAATGCACAAAAACGAACTACGAATAGTTCAAAAAAAAAAAAAATAAGTATTGTTGGGAAAAAAATCGACTACACAATCTTAAAGCATTCATTGAGAGCCATCGGCGAATTCAATGAAAACTGAGTTGACAATATTTTAATCATATTATGTATATTGTTATTTATTTATTTATTTATTTTTTTAAAAAAATTTTTGTGACAATAGTGCATTCTTATGTTAATAATTCTCGGGAAGACACATAACAACATCGTAACGCCCGGCGGCGGCGTGTACGGTTACAGCGTTCGGTACGTGTTGAATAGCGCGAATTTACACAAACACACGCCCTGGCGAATTTTCCGCGTCGACACAAAACTATACGCAACGATTCCGGTGATAATATTATGATATGATATAATAATATAATTACAATGCAACTACGCGGTAACAATACGACATGCGGGGTGTTGTCGGGTTTGCACGCGTGAGTGATCGCGGAATCCAAAAACCCAAACCCATTTCGCGTTTTGAGAACGCCCGACTTTTAGGGGGTGCCTACTCGTGTGGTAGATTTATTCACTTTAATTATAATACAATCCCTTAAGCTATTATATTAATGAGTTATATATTTATCGATGGATTCTCCGAGAGTACAGTCGAATCCGCTTATTACGATGCTCCCCATAAACGATATTCCGCATAAAACGTTTCATAATATTCACGATATGTACTCATAAATATATAATTTGGTCTGTATAATCATCTGGATAAAACGAAATTTGGCTATAACGATCCGATTCTTTTGAAGATCGTTATAAACAGATTCTACTGTTATTTTAGTATTTCGCAAGATTTTCAGACGCCGACATCATTCTGTCATCAGAGAATCCCAAACCACGTGTGATACATCGAAATAAGAGTTTTCGGGACTAAATTACTGTCGTAATCTATATAGGTACTATAATTGTAATTTGTTCAAAGTTCGACGATGTAACTATATAGTAATTGCTCTTAAAAATCCTTCGTTCGAAAAATGCATAATAGGTTTTCGTGTCAACTCATATGAGAGACCATTATCAAAGTTCGCTCCGGAAACGCAGGAACATCCCTATTTTTTAACGCACGACTGGTTCCTGCCAAATATTTTGTAAATCGTATATGTAAGTATACTCGAATTATTATTGTCATATATTCGTTTAGTCCGCCACAGCGATTTGTGCGTCGTAATTCACCGTCGACGTTTGGCATGTTCAAAATGTATTCATAATAATATTACTCGTTATCAATACAAAATAATAATACATTTTAAATGTTGATATATGTTTTTCACTTTTAGCAATATATTGTGTGTAATACGAAGAACTGTGGAGCAATCCAATCAAGAATTGTATATAGTTTTAACTTGTAATTTTACTTATTTTATGTATAAACGGGTAGTTGACTAATTTAATAACGAGATTAGATACAGCTAATAATTATCAATATCATTTGTCTTGATTTCATATCCGATTCGTCGAGAATTTCAAATTTTTAAGTTTATTTTGTTTAATTTTTTGAGTGAAGATTCGTTTGATTTTCTTGATTCGTTGAATTATTTTGATTTCGTTGGTATTAATTTCGATAAGTATTCTCGTTATCAATTTAACGTGTTTGATATATTATTATTGTTACGCGATTATTTGAACTTTTGGTTAAATTAACACATTTATCATATATAGATTGTAAACATATAAATTATAAATATATAGTAAATAATCATGAAACTACTTGAATTGTTTATTAATTGTTACTAATTGTTTATTTATTGTTTATTTAGTATCGTATTTAATTTTTTTTATTGCATTTTGTTTTCGATTATGATGTTACCAAAAATTATAAAAAAATACCTTTTAAACTGTAAAATAAATTTCTTTGAAATAAAAATCGTATATACGTCTAATAATAGTAATAATAATAATAATAAAAAGAATAAGAAGAAGAACCAAGTCATAGTATTATATTTTCAAATCGGAATTGTCTCTAAAAATTACTTGATAGTCGCGTCCTCGTAAAATATAGCTTTACAAAGTCCATAAAATAATAATAACAACTATGTTCGGCTCTCGCTCACTGCAGGTTCGGACGGTTCCTCATAAATAGGATTTGGTTTTTTAATACGGTACGCGGCTATTAGGTACGCCGTTTACGTCACGTATTATGATACGAATTGCATCTTCGTTCTCCTGTGCATGGTATATAACATTATATTTATTATTATTTTTTATTTATTATAAGCACACGGTGTTCCTAGAATAATCCCCGGCCGGCAATAAATTAATGGCTCATCCGAGAGAGCCTTTACTTTAAAATTCCGGTCTAGTTTCAATTACATAATATGCGGCGTCACGGGATAATGTCATCGGCTACACGTACGTATAATATAATATTACAATTATTATGGTAATAATAGGCGATAGAGGTCTTAAACGGCATTAAACTGGCATTAAACGGCGTGCAATATACCAAATAGTATAGCGCGATAGTTGGAATATAAAAATCGTTTGAAGTTCACGAACACGTTTCATGCTCGTAATAATATTCGTTTTGCTCTTCATCGAGTAATACTATTTAAAATTATTATTATTATTATGCTATTTTGGCTATTACCGGACGTTTTATGTTAATGACGTTCCGAAAAAGTAATTCGACGGTGGTTACGACGACGAAACTGTCACAGACCGTTTTAAATACAATGTTTATATTATACTTTACGCGTTGTCGTCGTCTTTATTTCTCTCTCTCCGTCTCTCTTTTTCTCGCCTAATACCATATTATATTTAATTTTGTACAAATACTGTTAAATTGTTAACACTCACGAAATAATCGTCTGGCCCGCAACTGCGGCGACGGCGGACCAATTGTATTTCAATTTAATTTAATTCGTTAAGCCCCGCTGCTACGACGTCGCTCGACGATTTTTCTAAACGGATATTTTCAATTTCTGATCGTCACCACCATCATCGTTCCTCGCCGTCTTATTATTTGTCGTCGTCGTATATTTTGTTCCAATTGAAACGACACGCACAAATCAAAATATAAATTATCGTATAATTATTGCTATTTTATCTTGTCGCAGACCGACAATAACACCATGACATATAATTTATAGGATATAACTGTAGGACTGTTGAAGAGTGCACGCCCAGCACGCGTAAGGGATATAATATTTAATTCGACTATAGGTGCCGTGGTTTGATTATTGTGTGTTGCATACGACTCGAATACTTGATAATACGCGCCTAAATTAGGTATAAAAGAATCCCATAGGAAATAAGATTCGAGAACATGTGAACCCGACAAAAGATACCTACGTCAATTTTTAAACAATCACAATAATGCCAAAAAAAATGTTGAATGTTGCTTTAATAGATATATATTATTAATTGGCTATCTCAGCCATCATCCCTTCTATTCTGTAAAAACCTTAAGTTTTTTAACGTAATAGGTACCTAACTTTATCTCTTATTTAATTTCTAATGTAAGAATTAGGAGTGTTTAAATGGCGTCCGTTTAAGTCTAATCGTGCTGTCATAACCTGTTTAGCTAATAATATAAGTACTACCTTTCACGAAAAAACTGTTCAACTCGCCTTACAAATACATACAAAACGACAGATATAAGAGTTACCTTCCTGTCACCTATATGAAAAATGATCTGATCGCATCGCCAATAATTGATGAGGTTTATATTTATATCACATAATCTAATAATGATGTTGTATTATACAGATATTAATATGTTACCTACCCCTAACCCCAGAGCATTATTATAAATCCATAAACATATTATAATATATTCATGTATTATGTAAAAATACAGAAATATTAAGACGACAACACACCGCGACAGTTTATAATATAATAATTACACACGAGCAACATAATATTATTATTGTGATGCACTTTGAATTGCTGAAAAGTAAAACGTAATAAAAATATATAAAAATATATAGTAATTGTTTTGATATTAAATATTAATAAATAAACAATGTTTTTTATTCGTTGCATACCTACCAAACTTTACAAGACATAATAACTATACATTACATGCAGGAATTTGGAAATTTGGTGTTCAAACCGTGGTTTTCGTCATGCAGGCACGTGACACTAAGTTTAAACATTCGAAAATCCTACGTAGTATAATAATATTAGGTACCTAAATGGCTGAATACGACTAAAATATGAATAATGTTCAACGAAAAATCCGAGCTTTTCGAAATCCGAGGTCAATGTTTAAAATAACTGCTATAAAGATTCATATAATAGCAATCATTTTTAAAGTAAATTTTACTCTATTAAAAAAAAAAAAAAAAATAATGACGTAAAAAACAATATTCACCACTCTTCGATAATGATCGAAAAGAATTTTGACTTCATTAGTTCGGTTTAGGTTATTATTCATGCGTTATATTACTTTACAGTTATTTATATGATACCTACTTATAACACTTCGTGTTTATATGTATAAATACTGCGAGTGAATCGCAGAACTAAATCGTGGCGTTCGCGTCGCGCGCTAATTTCGCGTCCGGAGAATTTTCGAATTATTTTTTAATTATCTGAAAAGACGGACGAGCATTTTTTCCTACCGACTTCCACCACAGTCGACTACAACAGCAGTATAACACCTCACGACCATAATATAATAATATAACGAAAAACATCGACGCGAGTAAACCGCGAAAAGCAAATATTATCATCATTATATGGGTCATTTTACGCACCGCTTAAAAAACAGGTACCTCAGAATTCTGTAGGTTACGCACGCAACACCATAAAATATTACGATCATAATATCATAATAATATAGTAACGAAAATACTGCACATCGGCCGATCGAAAACGAGCGGGAACGGAACGAATTCCTGACCGAAGCCAAATATGCGTCGGGCGCACAGATGGTTCAGCCCTCTTCGCGAACGACAGCAAATCGGACAGTGCAGGTTTGTGTGTGTGCGTGTGTGTAAACTTAATAATTTTATTTAACCGAGCGGCGGCGGCGGCGGCGGAATACCAGTTATACATCATTATTATTATTTTCGTATTAACGCTGCTCGTCGTGCGCATAATGCATATTAATATCATTACGCCCATGATTGCCCACGCGCCGATATGTTATAATGATATGATGATACTATACGTTTACACGATATTATTATTATTGCGCGACAGTAAACGGTTGTGAGTCGCGGACGGCGTAATAACAGTATGCTTAAATTATTAAATCACACATACACACGCGACCGCGTATAGGTGAGCTCGTAAATATAATATAATATTATATTCGCCTAATACCGTAGTGGCGTAACAGACCGAGAGAGATAGAGAGATAGAGAGATAGAGAGAGAGAGAGAGAGAGATAAAGAGTGAGTGGGTGAGAGAGCTGCGCGACGAAGCCGCCACCGCTGGAGAGGAATTCCGGGAGAAGAGTCCCTGCCGGTCGGACGCGCTGCAGTTGTCGCGCGCGTATAAGAATTATGGAACAAAATTAGAAACGCCGCCGGCACCGAATATTTTGGCTTGTTAGGACGACGGGCGCACTAAAAATAGTGTTCCAGGTTCGCCGTACTTTGTGGCGGTCGCCTCACTGATTTTAACTACGCGCGCGCTCACCTGCACATAATTAAATGTGTACGACGCGTACAGTGTGAGAACTCGTCTGCGTTATCATCACGTGTGTGTGTGTGTGTGTGAGCATTAAAGTTTTATTATTTCCGAAACGACAACTACGATCGTGTAAGCTCCAATCGTGACGGTTTTACGTGTAGGAGGGGCTCGAGCAGATGCGCGTTGGTCCAAGTGATCCAAATTGAATGTGAAGGGATGTCAACACTATATCATATTATTATTAAACACGTGTACGTGAGTGCTCGAATTGGGAAATTAAAAGAAAGGGAACTCAAATAGAAATTGAATAAATAGCGTTCCGACTGAACAATTCAACACTAACCCGTGCCCCTCCCCCCCCGCCCAATTATTACCACCATTAAATTAAATAAAATAATTCTCAATAAAATATATTACTTTTTATAACTAAACGTTGATAATTTCACGCTTTTCATCATTTCAAACTTTTATGTTTTTTGCTAGTTATATTAAAAAGAAAAAACGCATTATTATAGACCCTATTCAATTTTAAAACGTATAGGTATATTCGTATAACAAGATGAATAAATATAATACATTTTTAACACTAAATATATAGTATAGTAACTTTTAACTTCATATCAGTATGTTAATTGCATGTTAACAATAAAAACCTTTATTAAAAAATTATAATTTTATAAATATTTGTTATCATTTATAACAAAATGCAATTCTTATATTTTTAACAAATAATTTTGATAATTTTAACCGAAAAAGTCAGATAACTCGTAAGATTATATTGAGACCAGATTTAAATTAAATTTGTTATCAAACTATTAACAATTTTGATTTTTATTAAAAAAAAACTACATTTTTCAGTTATGAGTTAGGCAGTGGATACCTATTTAATATTTTATAAAATTGATGAATATATACAAAAAAAAAGAAATATTTCGGGTGCATTTAATATTTTAATACTACGTACCCATGCGTTCTTTTAGGAAAATGTAGTATGGGAACGCTAATTAAAATCAAATACTAGTTTAGGAGCTGAGTTCCCATGTGCCCCCCCTCCCCAATTCGAGCATTGTGTGACCGTAATAATATTATATGAATCGTGTCCCGACCAATGTTTAAGATAGATCCATCTCAAAGATATATATCTCAGAATGAACCGTGGTCCCGATTTCGATAAAATACACGTTTATAGGTGTTTATTATTTTTTGTTTATTACTGCTACTGTACGCTGTCGTGTGTGATTATTTATAATATTTGTAGTTTTCACGAAAAAATACCAAATATTATTATCAGTAAAGTTTAAAATACCAATTTTTCACAACGGGATGTTTTGATTTGGAAAAAATAAGGGGCGAAACAATACGAAAAATAAAAATAGGAACCTAATGGGATGACATTCACACTTCGACCATTGCAAGGCATCCATATGGTCGAGAAAAATATCCATAAGATTGTAAAAACATCGTTTGATAATATGTATGTATAATACACAACATAATATTATATAATATTATAGCGTTTTGCATAATTTTAACAACAATTAAAATACACGCGAAGACGACTGTGAAGAATAATTTTTTCTCAATCGTTGCGTGCGACTTTTCTACCACTGGTTTTTATTTTTTCAGAAAATATTTGCTTTTTTGAATCAAACTCTTGGATTTCATATTCTATAACCGAGTGTTTTTTAACGATTAAAATATCGATAAATGAATCAAGC
Organism: Pentalonia nigronervosa; assembly: GCA_014851325.1. NCBI lineage: Eukaryota > Metazoa > Arthropoda > Insecta > Hemiptera > Aphididae > Pentalonia > Pentalonia nigronervosa. The sequence goes on along the minus strand of JACXSJ010002716.1, from coordinate 26,549 downwards.
ATTATAATAACAAGTAGTAATGAGAAAAATCCGGATTCGCTGGATTCTAAAATCCGGATTTTGCATTGAATCCGGATTTCGAATCTGAAAACATTGAATATTTATATTAAATACAAAATAACTACAAATTTTTTAAAATAAATTGATATTTTGAACATGTTATTTATAGACTTTAGTACTCAAACACTAATTGTAACTAAAACTTTATTTAAAGCAACTAACAAAATAAAAAAAATATATCAAAACTGTAAGGTATAAGTTTTTAACTAAATTTATAAGTTATATTATAAGCATTAAATTTAATTAATATCACAATTTACAAGTATCAGAATAACTACACGAGACTTGAAATGTTTACTAATTATTGAGATATTTAATTTAAACCATCGTCATCCGAAAATTAAAAGAATGGCCATTAAGTGGTGTAATGAAAGTTTTATGATTAAAATACAGAAATTTACAACGATAAACCCAAACCTCAAATTTTAAAATCCGGAAATCCGAGTTTCAGATTTCAAAACCCGAAATCCGGATTTGGCGGATATTTGAAGAATTCGGATTTCATTCCCATTACTAAAACAGGTATACACTTAAAAACTCAATATCTAACTTACAACTAGCAGGAGTTTGAAATTTAAAGCACGTAAATAATCCCCTTACACCACATCTTCCTATAATTGTACACGTGATTAGAGAAGACGGAACTTTGAAATAAGGGTTGCTGAAATAATACTATCGCCGAGATAAAAATGTAATATGAATAATTCAAAAATAAAATAATATTACGGCGAATACACATTAAATTTTATGATATTATTTGTTTTCTCACAAAAATCGTACGAATAAAAGAACTGAAAAAAAAACACCATGTCACTACAACCTGGTTCTTAACCGGTGTTCTGCGGATTTGGAATAAGTGTTCCGCCAAAAATTTTGAATCAGTAGAAAATAATTAAATCATTAAATATACAACGTATTCCATTGCAAATCGTGAAATTTTTTTAAATTGTATTTGTTCATTTTATTATTTTTAGTGATTAATTTGCTTTGTACTATATATGTGCATTGTTTAATATATTATAAAATTTAAAAACGTATATAAATACTATTTTATTTTACGACCGAGTTCCTCGAGAATCTTAAAAAATTTTAAGTGTTCCGTCATTCGAAAAAGGTCAAGAATCACTGCTATAACCAATAACCTGCTAATAATCTACCAATGTATTATACTGTAAAAGGTCTATTATATTTAATTATATTTATAGGTACTTATATATTGTGTAAATGATCGATGAGAGGGAAAATGGAACGATGTATACCTAATATCTATATCCTATACCTATAATGCATATATTGCTACCCATTTTATTCTACACACTGTGTAAATATAATAATAACATAATATTAGCCGAGTATCTATAATGTATAGGTAGCTGGCTGCCGTTAAAATAATAATATTATTATATTATCCGCAAGTATTGTTCGACCGAGTCGCGTTGTTTATCGGTACCCTACAAATTGAAGGAATTGAAAAAATCGTATTTTTCCGAGGCTTTTCAGCTATATATGTATTATAATCTTATAATACACACGACCGCCGACTTATTGTCATGATGTTTACATCACCCTCGGGCGCGCGCACCTATTTTCCGAGTACAAAACTCGTACGTATTTACCGTTATCGACGCGGGTACGAGGTTTGGAAGTAGGTATGGGTGGGTATGGGTGGGTAAGTAGCGAGGCGGGTAGATATCGTGGATCATGGTGTACCTATCCGTACAATATTCATATATATATATGCCGTTAAAAAAACGACACAACGCTCGCATAGTCGTCGCGGATGATAACCTCCGGAGACGAATCTCTGTTGTCGTCGTGACGTCATATTAAATATATATAACGCGATATATACGCGTATTCCGATGATAACAATAAATACACATACGATATATGCACATATATTTCACGAGGAGACAATGGCTATAATATGTACACGGGCGCGTGTAATTATAATATGATTGTAGACAGCTCCTACCTACCGCAGAAAAAATGTCGATCCGCTCCGGGGTGAAACAACAACAATATAATCGAGTTATTACAATATCGTATTATTATACTGCTGTGTTGTCGGTATTATATTATTATTATTATTATTATTATTATTATTATACAGATACTATGCTGCTGTTGCAGTGCTGCTGTTGTTGTCGCGGACCGGGTCGTTTCCTGAACTGCAGCGAGTTACTCCGGAGGACTTTACATACGCGCGTCGGGAGACTCGTCGATCGTTTCGGGCGCACATCTATTATACAGATATTATAGGGGGAGGTGGAGGTGGAGGAACCTACGAGTAATATACGTTATAATAATAAGTATAACACGACACGGGGCGTATAATAATAATAATAATGTATGGCACAGTTTGGCCGACTTTTCAAACCGGCCCGAAGTGCCCGTTCGGAGTGGTCCATTTAACCGACTATACTCATTTCCTAAATAGATTATTGTGATTAAAACAAAATAATATTATAATATTTTGAAGTGTACACAATCGGACCACAACTGTTGCGGGATGGTATATTACAATATACTTTGCCATCTTACGCCGCTCGACTAAGACTTTATATGAACGCTTATCGATTAATTAATAAATATTTCATGCACCGAGAGCATGTCCGAATAAGGATTTTACTTCTGATGGCGTCGAATCAAAAACGCGTAGGCTATCGTTAAAACAAAATGTAAAAAACCTAAGACATCACCAAACGGCACAGTGAGTAGTAAGCAATATTATAATATGTAGTTTGAGTGTAAATACTTCAAACCTATACGCGTAACCGCGGTATGTTTACTTAAAATACTGTGACATAATATTTCAATGCCCATCAAGAGTCGACTCTGAATATGAGTTTGCCAGTTTGGCCGTGGTGTACAGGATGCGATGATCATCCAGTATATTATTATGCCTATACATATCGAATTGGACGCTCGCCGAGTCGAACCCGAGCGGCCATAATATTATTACTACGATTTTCATTTTAAATATTATTTTGTGGGTACAACGACAACGAGACGCGTGTATAATAATAATAATAATAATAATAATAATAGTAATGATACGATGACGATTGTAATAATAACAATATTATTATCCTCGCGCCCGTGAATGCGGTTTTTGTTCTGTCGGACGCGGGTGCCCCTTTGTGTTACGGTTTGTGGGTCATAAATCCCGGGATAGTTACACATATAATATTACTATTATTATAATATGTGTGTATTATATACGTACAATATATACAAAGCGTTCGCATGTGCGTCTGCCCTCACGACTTCCGGCCACTCCTGTGCGCACGACGTCAATATAAGTCTGTTTTTCCGACGCGTATATATTTATATATATATAATATAATGTGCCTACGACGACAACGTTCATGTAGGCAGGCGCCCGTTCGGCAGCCGATCGGCTCGAGAGGTTTAAAATAATAAAATTAATGTACCAATATATTATTATTATAATACGTCGTTAACGAAATCCAATGCGTTACATACGGTAGCCAACACGACATAACATAATATTATAATATTGGTTTATACCTCTACATAAATATACTATCGAATACGGGTGTGTGTGTGTGTGCTGGGGGAAACGCCTAAACCGCGATTAATTAGGATTTGTTTGCGCCGAAGACTTAAACACCGCACTGCACGCGCGCGCATATTATATATTATCATTATATTGCACCTATATCGTGTTAAAATCGTAGTAAATTACTCGTAAAAAGAATTTGAATAACTAGATTTCTCAAGAAATATTCCCAGAGTTCATCGACCATCGCACTTTCTATTATACCTACCTAAACTCATCAGTCATCGATAAAAATATTATATGATAATAGTAATAAAAATGCGATGATGATAAAAATTACGAAAATACAACGACCGAATATATTAACAAAAGTCAAACAAGACGCCATTGGTCAGACATAATATTGTTATTATAAATTTACGCGTATACGTAGATGTTTAGTGCTTTCAGAAACGTGATAGTATTAAAATTTGTTTTATATATATTATATTATGTCAAAATATACCCGCACTGCACTTCAGCTGCAGTGAACATATATATATATGCCTATTATTAACGACTTTCTATACAGAATTTAGTCGACGTTCTCATTAAGGAGCACCCACCCATGCCCCGACACCCGTCGTCTCATTTGTTGTACGTATAAATATCGCGTTAAAAGCTACTTTTACAACGAAGTATTTATTTTAATTTTTTTCTTTTCCGCGTGCACAATAGTTTCCTCCACATTTTTTTTTTTTTTTTTTAATAATATGTACCCACCTACCTACCTACCTACTTACCTACACAATATCGAAATCAGTTCAAACACGCATGCATATAATTAGTGTTCAATATGATGTAGTTTTTTTCCGAAAACCATATTGAACTGTTTCGACACGTTTTAAATGAGATCGCGAGACTTTAACTCTCTGCTGTCGAAAGTACAAGGTAGTGGGTACGCCTATGTTTTTGTTCCTTCGAAGCATATTTTTTCGTTTTTCACCGTGATAATTGCACAATGTTTGACCGGCAACGTTCGCCTGGACATTTTTATTTTACCGTATTCACATTCCACAGTCTATTTTGACCGGTGATTTGTCCATTTTACACATCTATTTTAAAATATGTGTTTCACGCGAAAAAATGATTAACCATAACGTAGCGATGTATGATTTTTAACATTTTTTTTAAACCTTTTCATGAAAACTGAAATAATTATTTTTGTCGTAAAAGAACACAATATTTAATAAAATAAAAATGTATGTATTTGACGGACGGCATGAGAGGTTATATAAAAATGTTATAATGTATACACGCCACACGGTAATTATTTGTTATGTGAGGTACAAATTAGGTATTTCCAATCAAAGACTGCAGTGATTTATCATCACAGGTAATATGTTAAGTAGAATATTTGAAAGTCGAATTGCCAGTCAAACACGATTGTGTGATTAACGTGGTGAAAAATGAAAAAAACTGCGAAGGGACAATATATACTTATCATAATATTATGCTAAATACTGTTGTAATTATATACGTTCATTGAGGTACACGCGGATTTCAAAAACATTATATTCGTATCAATTGGCATTTGGTATATTACATACCACTATATTACATGTGTTTACTAAACGTTTACTAAACGTTTAGGTTTTAAAATATTATAATACATATCTATATATGCCATTATCAGGAACTAGCATATATATTGTCATTTACCGAAACTAATCTAATTAATTTTTAACAACATAATATTAAATTGTGATTATCTATTCATCGCTATACGCATTTCAAACATCTGAGTTCTAAATATAAGTATCGCGGTGCATGGTAGGTCACCGCAGTTGATAAAAACGGTTATATTGTGTAGATATTATAGCGATATTTATAAATATTGATAATTTATCTTTCTTTTCTTTAACTTATCTCCTGGTTAAAATTTTAACTAAAATTTATTCGCGGTGACCGAAAAATATAATATACCATAAGAAATTAAGAACGCGCCGAACAACTGTAGTTATAGTGCCTAATTATTAATATAAAATCAATTTTTATTTTCATAATTCCCCGAGCCTAATGCCGTAATATGATATTACTGTTGCCGGAATATGTACATTCACACACGACCACAACGATTTCAAACCTACCATTATATCATTATATTATTTACATACTTATCATAAAATATAATCAGGCCTTAACATTTTCGTTACGTATTACACGAATAATGTGTATAATAATATTATATTATTAACTATCTGTGATTTATAGTGGAGGAGTAGTGGCATAGTAATTAATAATTATACATGCGCATAAGGTGAAGTAGGTATAACCACCTGTAATCTGACTTTTCGTTTGAATATAAATATTTTTTTTTAATTGTTAACAGAATTCTTTTAGAACAACGCGTCATTGTCCTGAATTAGTTATTATTATGACACTATCGTCGTGCTAATAGATTAATAGAACAAGGGCTCAAGCAAGATATTATAATGGTGAAATTAATGCAGTAATGATGACGATGAAATAGAAATTAATTACGCGCCGTACAACAAGAATAATAATAATGCACTAAGCAGGCATCACGGGAAGACCACAAAATGTATATACACATTATAAACAATAATTGAGTAAATAGTGTAATAACTATGGCATTGAAGTGGACATTTTTCGCGGCGCCCTTTTTAATGATTCAGATACAAATAATAGTTTTAAAAAACGTTTAAGAAAATAACATGTAAAAATATTATTACCGACCGTCGCGCGACGTCGATAAAATTATTTTATTGAACATTTTTATTTTTTCAATGATATAATAAAAAATATTGAACCAATATATGTATATTATGCCTATTATATAATGTTAGATATCGTATAAAATATGTTAAATTGTCAATATTTGATTATACCTTTTGCTGACTGTAAAATTCTATATAGAAACTTATTAATAATAATATTTCGCGTTAAACTATATGACTGATAAATATACGTATTTGTATATTCGTAGACGATGTGAAATTTTAACTCAAGAACTACGATGAAAATTGTTCCCACAATAACCGCGTGACATCATACCATATTAAAATAATTTTTTTTGAAAAATGTTTAAACCACCTCCCCCGAATTTGAATTCCCGAAGTATATACAGTCACTTGATACGCTTCGTTCTTCACGTCACCACGTCCTACTGATGTACATCACATTTGTTCAATGTAAATATGAACATAGATTGTACATCTTTTTATTTTAATAAAAATATTGTATACTTTTTATTCTTGTTGACACGATCGTGTAACTGCGTTTAATAGTAAGATTGCACGCAATAGTTCAATTTGGGATGTATCACATTATGCGATTATATATATGATTGTAATATTATTTTGCCAAAATAATAATACACCTCGCTATAATATCATTAAAGTTCAAAATGATTTCGTATAGTATAAATATTCATTATAATGCAATTAATTATCATCTGCCTAGTACACGCTATAAACTACTTAGGTACTCTATCTATATATCTATAATGATTATATTATATTACTTGTTTTGCCATTTTTGTAGCTTGCAATCTTCCATGTTCGATTCAATCGTTTACGCGGTGCAAATCACATGACATATCTTATCGGATTCAAATTCAAACGAACGAAGGTAATGATCATCGAGAGACTGAATGTCGAGGGATCGAACCATCGAACTAGTGCAATTATTGAAAATAAAAAATGTAATTAAATTGTAGTGCTAACGATTATATAGGTATATTACAACTACTTTATTGAAACTAAACGTACACACACACACACACCGAAATACAAATACGGTTTTAAGGTTAACAATAGTTATTAAATTAAAATGCCAATATAACGATAAAATATTTTATTAAATTAATATCAAATGCGTGTTTATAATAATATTTTAATAGTGCGGAGAGCGCGGAAGACTTGTCTGCGCGAGACACACGACGATTTTAAAACTCGTTCACACACATGGTTCGGTTTGTGTACATCGGCCAAGATTGACTCCCACCCCTCACCGACAACTATTATACAGTAACTATACGATTGTGTTGGTTTTAGTCAGCGTTAAATTATCTTTAGAACAAATGTTTATATATTATTTATTATTATTATTGAGTTATACATCATAATAATAATATGCATTATAATATAATATAATAATATAATAATTGTAAAAAAGCACTAAGGTTTCGTTATTCACGCATTGTTCGGATTTTTTTCTATTCCGTATCGAGTTTATAACTAATTTTTGTTTTTTATATTATTGTGTTTCGAGATGCAGCTGGAATTTTGAAAAATTATAAATAATTTCGTGCTTGGATTCATTATTTGAACTTTGCAATATTTTAATACAAGTCATATTTTACAATCACGAGGTACGTTTCAACACGATAATAACAGCGAATTAAAATACCTAAGACGCATATTAAATCCTCAAATAATGATTTTTTTTTTTTTTTGTTTATACAATCTGAGACAAAACAAATGTATGTTTTATAGTATTTGTTATAACTCCGCCAGAACTATTAAAATAATATACAACATAAAGAACAATAGTGAAAAAAATTAAAGGTTCACATACAATTAAATTGACTATAATGGCAAACATTCTTTAACAAAATTCCTTACGCGAGAGGAAAAAAATAATAATAATCGATCTCGGTTTTTATGAAATATGTGCTTACATTATGATTTCATAAGACGCGTGTAGGTATACTCGTAAAATACTCATATATAACTTTTACATTTTACTATCATAATATTAATCGTATCTATCGTCGCTGGTTCTAAAGTTCAGAAATGTTTTTAAGTCACACGAGTAAAGACATTATTTAGACACTTTGGCGTCCAAATGATTTTAAATAAATATTATAGGTAATGTGTATAGTGTAAAAAATGATATTTTTTACAGTATACGAATAATAATATAATATTATACGTACATAATTAATATTTATTTGATTTTTATGTTAAATTTATATTTTACATAATCGCGCTGTTATAATACTACAAATACCCCAAAAATATAATATGATATGCTATCGTGACAATTAAATAATTTTATAACAACGTCAATAAAATATTTTGCATGTACGGACTATGGGCTTTCGACTTATATCAGTATAATACGAATACGGTCGACGTGTTTTCCTACTCAAATACAATTCTGACAATTCCGCAGGATTAGAATATAAATGCATATTATACTGTTGTGTGTATAACTAAATATACTGTAATATAATAACATTACTTATAGCGCAGTGGAGGACGTGTGTATAATGCTTAAAGGAACAGAACGGCAGAGAGAGTACTACTGCAATTATAGAACCTCACAGTTATTATTATTGCGATGATATCAATTAAATCGGATAACAATTTATGAAGTGCATAAATTACGCAGGTTAATTGCCGATTTTTTAAGAAATTGATTAAAAAACTTATCAAAGCTGTATTATATAGATATTGAATTCCGTTTAATCAGTTCAAGGTTTGATAAAAAACCAACTGTGAGGTGTACGCTTGAATAATAGCTGCAGGTTCCGCGGAAAAGAAAAAAATGTGATTTATCGGAATTATTCATTCGTCGATCGTCCGAGATTGTGTAAAGATGATAAACTTTAAAACGTTTAGTGAGACTTATTTTAAGTATAAGTACGCGTATTATAATACTTAAAACCTAATCAAAACCTTCAACTCTGCGTGCCGATTAATCAGTTTTATTTCAAAATACCTATAATACCGTGCTCGTTTAACCTGCTGTATAAACTTAAGTAATAATATACGGGGAAAGTCGTCGCGCGATTATGGGGGAAAAAAAAAAAAACATTCGCGTTATCAAAACGGTAAATTATCACAATAATATGTGTACCTATATTATTATCATGGGTAGGTAGCAGGTACTCGCATTATCATTATCGACCGTGCCCCTCCCCCCCCCGCCGTACCCGTTCGCCATCATGCACTGCTGCAACAGGTGCAAAATAATGATATTAATATAATATTATGTCGCTTTACTGCTGCAGTGCTGCGAGGTGTGCGAGTTGGCACGAAAGTGTAATAATATTGTCACGTAAACGAAAATAATAACAAGATGAACACCGATATAATAATATGTAACGCCTATAATATATAGGTAGGCTATTATTATACGCAGAATCCGTACGGCGCGGCGTGTTAAGAAACTAGTCCAAAACTAGTAGCATGGTATACAACATGACGAAGACGTTTTATTCAAAATTCCAGCGTGCAAAGCTGCAGTATGAAATTTGTAGCGAATGAATTTTTTCGCTCGCACGACGAAATTGATTTTGAAACTATATTATTTTGCGGTTTTTATTTTTTTAAAAAAATTTATACAAGTAATTTTATCCATTTCTGTTGAGTATTTCGTGATGCGAATGTTATATTATCGATTTCAAAAGATATTTTACGGGTTTGGTAATTATTATTATGACGTATACGGCGTCTAATATTGTCTTTCATATTGCATTATTATGTTTCATTTCGTGTTTGTATATTATAATAATATGTGCAATACGTAAGACGAACAAAACCGTCGAGATTTTCTACAAGTTTAGAATCGCATCGGTTGTTAGTTTTAATATTTTTGATAATCTATTTTAATTTTTACAAGAATTCCAAGCCTTATTCATGAGTCCAGGGTCCGGGAATCATTATATATGCATTGTGCACTTAAAACGCGCGTTGAATACGCCCAAGGTATTTCTGCGTTGATAATAATATATGGAAATACAGAAAATAAATGTTGAATAGAGATATTTTTACGAAAAATATTTTCGAAAGTGTCGCATTCAACGTGTGTTATTGTTTCCGACAATTTGAATTTTTTCGTTTGATACTATAAACTTTTAAAAAGGTGGAACATCCGATACAATCGCGGTGAAATAAACCAGAATCGACTTCGGTCTGAGTCGACGAACGATTATAATATTATGTGAGTGCTAACCACCAGGAACTATTTGTCTTTAAATTAATCAAGAATGTCACTACATACGATTTTTGTGAGCCGCCAATAGATAAAAAATATGCAATTTTAATTGCACCATAAAAACCGTTAGTTTTGGAAAAGAAAATTGTTTCTATTGTTCAGTCATCATATTTATTATAATGTATTTGTTGCCTTAATTTTTATGAAAATCGTTAAATTTCATAGTAAAATTGTGATAAAATTTTCACATTTCGTGCTAAGCAAAGTATATACTTTCAATATTTCAACGACTTTCTACTGACGTTTTTCAGTTCCTAGAATATCTCTAAATATGTAGAATAAAATTAAGCTGACGATAATAATATTAGGCCTTGATTCGGGTTTAAGATACTAATATTTATTAGCTACTTATTACGCGAACTACATTTACAGAAAATATGTTATCGCATGTAAAATTCCGATCCCCTATGTGCGCGAACCATAATATATCAATTCAGGCGTACGACACATTCTTGAACATTTCACACGGATACGGTCGTTTGGAGTAAAATATAATTTTGGTTGGAGTGCGCATTATTATTATAATAGAGAGAGAGAGAGAGAGAGAGAGAGAGAGAAGGAGAGAGAGAGAGAGAGAGAGAGGCACATCTGTCAAAAGCTATACTAAATATATATACATATAATTTAGTTTGTCGTCGACGTTTTTCCGTTCATTCATTATTATTATTATTATTTCTGAAAACGCGGTATTTTTAAATTTTACAATAATAAATGGTGCAGTAGATGTGATGTTGATGTGTCTGTTGAAGTTCACGTGATCCCGATGCATCACATATATAATATATAACAGCCAGTGTTGATGACGGGGGTTGGGTATCCGCCCCTCCACTGTCGCTGGTGCACATGGACCACACATGTTTCACGCCCCGCACCCCCGACTGTGGTTACCCCGAGACAGATACAAAAATGTCAAAAAAAAAACGAAGAACATCATCGCTTTTGGGACGAACGATGAAATATGAATGAAAGGTTCGACCGCGGGACCATATTATACACACACACACATACACACACACACACGCTGTTATTATTATTACATATTTTGTGAGTTATAAATATAAGTATATAATATGTATAGATATTTTAAATTATAATACTTGTGAGGCTACTCGAGCTATATCTGTCATTCGTCTAGAGTTTCTAGTGTTTTAAATTGGTGGATTTTGAACTGTCGTGGCCGATATTAGCGTCTACTATATTATTGTAATTTATGACCAAAAGCAGTAATAAGGAATGGACGCAGGACGGCGGTACAACCCTTTCAGTATTTTTAACGATTTAAATTACTGTCTAATAAGTGATAAATTCCATGAAGTTTAAATCGGTCGAATTACAAAATAATTTAAATCCTTTTTACGTTTTTAATAATTGTAGTTTTTAGGCTCGTAGCAAATAATTATATCCATAATAATGATTAATGTTATTTGAAAATGAAAACGGTGCAGATCGGTACCTACATTTGTTAAACCAATATCTATAGGTTTTGATACAATTTTGGTCAAATTAAATATCGACACGTGGCATTTATTATATTATAATATTTCTAGTCGATCTTAAATCGAATTCATCGATGTTTTAACCGGTGAAACATAAAATAGTATCGTGCGAAAAGAACAAAAAAAAAAAACAAATATATTTTTTTTTATGTAACTGAGTAACGCCTGTTTCGTATTTTGTCACCACCCGTGGGATTTGGGTACAAGACGAAAACCTGGTTGTTTCGTCACACGATTGAAGGAAAACACATTGGGGTAGCGATAAACCATTATTATGGTTGTATTATACATCAAATATTAATACACATTAGTTACTGGCTAAAGTTTATCGAGCAGAACGAAAAACCATTTTTCAAGTCAAAAAATTAATATAAATTAAGCCCCCTACCATGATTTATTTTTGGGGACGATATTGCGCATATTACATACGTACAGCAATGACGGCCGTGTACCGCGACCTACGTCGTCGTTCCATTCGATATTCAAAACATCGTATAATAATTATTATAATATAATATATCTGATGTTTTTCTTCCGTCTCGTAAATCATCGGGGCCCACAGCGAGTGGTATTATTACTGGTAACACGCAACGCTATAGCAGAGTATACAAAATAGAGTATGTAATATACACAAAATCTCCCTAGCTCTACTTTAACTTCTATTCAAGCCAGCCTTAATTTGGTATCTCTCAACACTAGACGAGAGTTGTTAGACGCTTCCTTTCTTACAAAACTTGTAAAAGGTACCATTGCTTGCTCAGACCTGCTACACCTACTTAATTTCTACATCCCCACATTCAATTTTCGGTCCTTTCCTATATTCTCAATTCCTTTCCATCGCACTTCTTATGGCTCCAATAACCCTATTGATCGTATATCTGCTGTATGTAACCGGTTCAATAATCGTGATAATTTTGATTTTTTTGCTCATTGTTAATCTTACGTATTGTTATTTATAGTGTTATTACTCTTAATTTTATAAAACATTGTTAGTTACTGTTAACTTTAATATATTATGTACTGTACTTGAGCCTTAGGGCATTTATTCAATAAATAAATAAATAAACAAAGTGATTCACCGAGTACGCTTACCCCCATTTTTTATATAATAATTAATTTTTTCAAATTCTGATATTTGAAAGTTTTAAATAAACTTGAAGACTATATTTTTGAATTCTTGAGGTTTTTCGTACTACTTAAGGAGTGTACCGTGGAGATACAAACTTCTGTTTTTCAAATAAAAACCCTCTTTTTCAATAGTAAATTATCAACCGGAAAATTATCTTTGATATATGAAAATCAAAATTCAAATGAATAGTTTTTGAGTTATTTAACTTTGTGTACCTGCTAAGGATAATAAATACGTCCGTGATAATGGGTTAGTAAGATATGATGGGGGTTGTGGAAATTTTAAAATTTTAGTAATTAATATTAATCTATCAATATTTATAATTTATAAAAATGGTCTAAGTACCTATAATAAATACTAGATCTAATGTTATATATATTTTATGTTTTTGCATAATACCATTTTTAAGGACTATTATCTTTAGTATAAACATGTTAATAACTGAAAAACTATTTGTTCGAATTTTGAATAAATTTGTACAAAAAATCAGAAAATATGGTCTTAAAGTATATTATTTGAAAAATTCAAAAATCAGAATTATTAAATAAAAAACAGGGTTGAATGAATGCTTGGCGTGTCACACCGTACAATATTATAGAATCGTATAAAATATATCTACATAAATATATTTGTTTGTGTGTGGGTAATTAGTCACGCGGAATGTCGAGTAATTCAAAGGGTACAATATATATATATATATGTAAGTCTTATCCGAGCTCCTGAATCCCGTTTGATTTTACTGCCGTAACCGGTCGTGTTTTTCTTTTGATTTTATAATCAATGAAAACACTATGGCAGACCGCAGCTGTGGTAATACGGCTCGCGGAGACCAATACACATCTACAATGTACTTTACATTATGGTAAAGCGTAAAACGGGACAGCGTTTAAAAAAAAAAAAAACGCATTCCGATTGTATATAATACAATATATTATACGTGTTTGAACATTGCGAGCACGCGTATGTGTATAAGTATTTGTTCGAAAACGGAAGTGGAATAAATTAGATTTTTACGTTTTAACGCGTTTCAAAAACGAACTGCGGAACCAAGTACCAACACAATATATTATTATAATATATAATGCATATAGTCACAATATTACAATAACAACAACAATAATGATAATATCGTTATTCATTATACGCACTGTACGCAGTGTACGCACACGCCACGAGAATAGGGCTCGCCCTCGACGCCGCCGAAAGGATATTATAATTTTACGTATGTATTGCAACAATGCGCTCTATACATCATATATGTATATCGCACGCCGTGTCGAGAACAGAACATTTTTAAAAAAAATATAGTTTATATATAGTGTCGTAAAATAACATAGTATAACGTTAAATGACTGGAATGATCTCGTCGCCGTTGATATTATTTTATTTCGCGTGCATATCTACATATGTATACTGGGTGGTTTGTTTAACGCGAAACACTCATTACATAATAATATAAACGAATAGACTTTTTTCAATTTTTTTTTTTTTTTTATATGCGGTTTCAAGTTATTATAAAACAACATTATTTTTAAAAATAAAATGACATTTTTTCATATTTTCACTATTCTCATAACTTTTTTAAGGGACAACTTACAGTTTTAATTTCATATTCCAAAGCAGATTATTTTCCGATTATTTCAATATATAATAATTAAATTTCGGACGAATAGTTTATGAGTTATAAGTATTTAAAGTATTGATGGACGGTATGCGGCTACCCCACAAAATGTTGGCTCACTACTATCCACTCATCTAAACTTTAAAAATTTAAAACTCATAAACTACTCGTCCAAAATTCGATTTTTGTGTATCAAATATTGAGAAAAATATTCTGCTTAGGAATATGAAATCAAAACTGTATGTTGCCATTCAACAAATAAAAAACAAAACAATTTATATGGATGAAAAATATAAAGAAAAATATTTTTTTTTTTTTTTTAAAGTCAATATATTTTGATATAATTGAGTGTTTATACGTTAAACAAATCCCCTTGTGTTTATATATGTACGTAAAATATAGAGTTTTTAAAAGTTTTATGAAAATATATAACATTTTAAAATATATATTAATGAAACCACTACTATTATTATTCATTTTTTATTTTATATAAAAATATATAAATTAACCTACTAAAACACTTGACTAACAACTAGAATAAAATATTAATCTGTTCCAACCTGTCTACCGTGTAGTACCTACCATCACCCGGATAGGGAGCATGCTAGGAGGCGCAAAATCAAACATAATATAGAACCCCCTCCCCCCTCCAAAAAAAAAAGTATCATCTTATAATTTTCACACAAGTTTGGTATTATCTACTTTTATTTCAAAATTATTATAAAAAGACAAATCAATCAAAAAATTAACATTTTTAAAAAATATTTCAGACTTCAATCGCTATACGGCACGTCTACATAATATTACACATCGTATAATATACGTCTAAACCAAAAATTTGTTAGTTGCGTGTTTATTATTGTTATTAATAATTATAACAATAAAATATTTTATTGCCATAAACGGTTTGTAATGGGCGTAGGCGCTATCGAAATTCAAAACGAGCAGTAGCGCGCTCATAATATACGTACGGGTTTTTTTTTTACGATGAGACGCGAAACTTTTAAGAACGATATTATTATTATTATGTGCCGCCTGTCATACGGACATAATTGACTGTGTGTTTCTATTTCAGAGGCGCCAAAACCTATAATTGAAGATAAAAAGCCCATTAATAAAGATACGTTTTAAAAGCCTATTTTTAAGCGGACCGTACAAGTGGATTTTTTGGCGCCTAAGTTTACAATTTAAACACTTCACTCTGTACGATGGTATGTCTACGACCGAACGAACTATTTTCGATTTAATTTTCAATTATTATACAGCCTATTCCACGAGAACATTATATTATTACTCACCACATATATCGAATATGTTTCATTTTAATAGCGATCGAAAAACGACGATTGTTTTCAATAATATTGTACTCGAATGAATGTCACAAATTTTTAAAGAACAAAATATTTTCTTCGTTATGCGTTCTGTCGATTATTTCGAAACCGGAAAACATAATTTGTATTTCAAACCATCTGTAAGGCTAGAGAAGAGGCATAAACTGAGAATCACAAGGGGTCGTACACTTCAGAAATGTCTATACTACGCAGTATTAAAATAATTATCAATATTATACAATAAATTTAAATTTATAAAATGTAAATATTTAAAATTAAAAAAATTATTATATTGTAATAAATGCATTTATATTTTGTAAGAATCTATTATTCTCAATATGAATGATATAGTTGATCAATATTTTTTTATAGATAACAATCACGAAAAGATAGTATGATACCTTTAACAAGAAGTATAATTAGAACTGTTGATAAGAAAGAAATATTAGCGGGTTATAATGATAGTGTTTAAGTTCAACCGAATTAGGCTGAAATATTAGAACTAGACGGAGTAATCGCATAATCGTTATGCATAGGTATAGTATTGTCTTTGGTCGCTTCTGCGTATGATTTTTTTTTTTGAAGTTGTATCTGCAGTGTTCAATGTGCGGTATTTTTTTTTTATTGAAAAATGAGATAGCAGGTACCTCCTATATACGTATAATAATATGTTGTGTGTATTGTCCGTACACGTTATATTATTTAAATAAATAATAATATGTGAGATGTGACAGGATTTCGTGATTCGAGTGTCCGCTTATAAAATTCATAATATAGGAACGTATTCTATAAGAACTATATACCATTTGTCTTGTACAGTATATATTATATTGACGCAACGCGATTTATTATAATAATATACACATAAATATGCGCAGTGACTTGTAACTATTCGTAGTTAATGTTTTAATATTAAAAAAACACCTGTACAATATACGCAGACTTATACAGGCTCATAAAACGTCGAGTACGACGACGTTCGGGTATATCGGATGGTAATTATATAATACCAATCGTGTAGTTAACACGACGACGTAGGTGTACTATTATTGGATAGTATGTATAGTGTTATTTCAAGAGATATTGGTGTACAATATAAGATAATTTATTATAACATGCAGGTTGTCGAACACGAAAATCAATCTGTTAAAATCCGAACGGACAGTTCGACGATATTGAAAACGAAAAAATCCTCGCAAAGTCGCGAAACTCAAGACGTAAACAAGATTATATACGCCTCGTTAGCACACGATTCGCGATGGCTATTTACCATTAATATTTAGTATATTTGCGTGTTTAATACAATAAGATATAATAATATATATCGTAAAAAAACGCATCACGTGCAATCAGAATAATATACGTAAATATTGAATATCATACTAATAATTATATCATTATAACGAATTGATCGTCGGCACGACGAGGACCTTTACTAATACATTCAGCCCGACGGGTCAAATTTTGAGACGAATAAACAATATAGTACAGTCGGTCGTCGAGGAATGGTGCAAGAAATTTGTATTTTCGAGAGTACAGGGAAAAACTTAAACGCCATATTATTATTATACAGTCTGGCGGCTGTGAGTATAGGTAATAAGTACTTGTTGAATTTGAAGAAAAAAAACTGTCAACGAAACGGAATGAATACAATACCATAGCAGGTAATATGATATAATATCTACGTTGCACAGTTGAGGAGTGCGTATTATTATATTCAATAAAATAATAGAGACTCGAAAAAAAAAGGGTAGTATATTGTTACTTATATTACTGCTGCGCCTGCTCGTAATTAATTGTGGAGTTTACACACTTAAAGTGCATTCGACGTAATTATTATCAATTGAATTGAAACAATGGAATCGAGCGAATAACAAAAAAACAATAGTAAACACAATTTAAACGAAATTAGTGCTTGCACGTGCATGCGCATTACATACACTCCGGCTTCACTAATTTTCCTAGTTAATTTCAGTGGTTTAAAAAAAATAATAATAATAATTAACTGTTGCTAGTTTTATATACTCTGAACTCTAAAGTATTTAAAACAATTCACTTTTTACAAAAATAAGTCAATTTTTTTTATTATAGTTATTGTTTAAATATTTTAATTACTTAATAAACATAAATGTATAGACGAGTAGAGTAAAATCACAAAGAGTATGCACACATAAGCTGTATTCCGTACAACTCAACTCATATAAATTATAAAGTAGACAGTTAAATGCATCATTCCTTATATTATATAATAAAAAACAATATATTTATAGGTTAGGTTAGGTTAATATATATATAGTATTTACGTTTTAGTTGACAATAATAGTAAAGTAAGTATGATTATAATATTACATTTTTGAAAAAACTAATCGAATAGTTTAAAAATAATTTTGTCCTGTTAAATGTTCCTATGATAGTATACATGTTAATAATTTAATATTAATTTATTATGTCATACAATGTGTGCATATATACAGTACCTATAAGTACAGAAAAACCCACTTAGGTCATTCGACTTTATCTAAATAAATAAGTCTAAACATCAACTATATAATATTGTCTACGTAGCTCGATTATTACAAATATAATGAATACTTCCGAAAAATTTTAAATTTATTAAGATTTACGTTAAAGTTTATATTATTTATTATTATAAATTACCTACTTATTACAATATTTATATAATATACGCACGGATTGTGACTTTATCACATCATCACGATTCTATTATCAGATGGATCACGTTTGACTGTTGTTTATTATAATAATTGTAATCTAATATGTAGGCAGTGCCGTTCATTGAAGAATAAAAAGACTAAAAACGTTTAAAGAAAAAATATCGTTAACGTACAAAATTATATTCGAGTTTTAGTTTTCAACTCTATTATCTACTAAGATTATTGTTAAGAGCATTTTATGCGTTGTCTTTGTTTTCGTCTGACTAACACGTCATAACGTCATGGAAAGTTAAATTAAATGTTGTAAATTTTAAAATGCATCATATCTTGTTTCAGAATTAAAATATCAAAAAAAAACTTACGAGATGCCTTAGATAATTGTATTTTTTACCTATAAATTTGATAATAGGTCAATTCGCTGTATAATATTAAAAACAACAGAGTAAATCAGATTATTCTGAACGTCAAAATTTACAGTTTTGCGCGTTATGAGTTGTACTCAAAAATTATTACCCCCTCCCGCGTTTTGGTCAAGTTTCAGACACGCCACTGGTATATAAATATTATACAACAGAGATAATATTATCATGTAGGCGAATGCAATGTAGGGGGTCTTCAAGTTTTACGTCCATCATCATAATAGGTATACATTATTTAAGTATTAGAACGAAAAGTAAATACAATAAGTACTTAGGTCAGCAAATATATTATGATCGAACACTGCACGGTGGCCCACCGTATTTATATTAATATTTTACTAGACAGTGTACGATCAACAGAAGATGGCTATATATTTTATTAAAGTGAGTGCTTATTTCATAAATATATGACGGCAGAGGCTGCGCAATGATTTCTGCACTATTAATAATGCACAACAATAATAATAATAATAATAATAATAATATAATATTATGCTTAACACGCGGCGGTGGTCAGTCGCCATATTATGTCATTATTTTATTGTCGTCGTTGTTTGTTCGATACCGCTTTTGTCTATAATATATTATACCCATTATAATGACGTTATTCGTATCCACCGGCACGATCTTGATAATTGGCCACCCACCCACGCGCACATCGGCAAGCATTGTCGTGGAGCTGATGCATAATAATGTATAACGGTCTATAAATATATTTTTTTATAAATAAACGTAATAATACTCGTCGACGACGTCTATACGTATCGCGGAAAGCTGGTTTTTTCTTTTTACGAATCGTCTGTCCTGAAAAGGGTTGGAGATTGTCACCGAGCGACGACGAAGTTTTGTATGAAAAACTCTAGGTAATTTAAAGATTTTATTGTAGCATTCAAGAGGACCGGCAGAAGTTCGACATACCCGAGCACATTCACGACGCACTTGGCCCCGACGAAGACACCGTTCAAAAGATTTTATTAGATACAAAACATACTTGTACGATTTAATTTAAGTATTGAACAAGCCAATAGTTCAGTTATCGAGGCTTTAAGCTGTAGTTGGCGGCAATAAGATTTTATTAATCTGCGTACTCTACCTATACTTGGCATGATAATAATATTGTTAGGTATATATATTATACTCTTACATTTTGCCTACATATTACACGCCGCGTACACAAATTCGCACATTTTATCTGCGAAAAATGAATTTAATATTATAATATATTTGTTTACACCTTAGTATTAGAATTATTTTAACTATTTTGTTCAAAATAATGTTGTAAACTGATGTCTAATTACGTACATGATTTGTTAATTGTTCACAATATATTAGCTGGAACATAACAGTATCAAAAAATAGGTTTTGGCTGCACACCAAAAGATCAAAACTGTATTAGAGATGTTTTTGTGTAAAGCAATTTGTTTTTGAAAAATGTACACTATTTATGTAGACTATAGTCTAATGCAGCAGCTATGGGCTAGTACAATATAATAATGTGTTCAAAAAGTTTACTTTTTAATTGTTGTTTGTATATTATTTGAATACCTACATAGGGTAATAACAGATAACACACTGCATATTAATTAAGTAAAATATTGAATCACCTCATTAATGTTAATTATATCATATTTAGTTTATCAGTTTGTTTCCAAATAAGTATCTAGTACCTACGTAAACAATACTACGGTACCCTGTTTGAATGAAACTACAATCAATTATTATATTTATAAAAGATGATTTTTTTTTTTAAAGGTTTTCACTCCATTTCCTCTAATAGTAATAACGCTTTTGGTATTAATAATTTAAATTCTAAGCGGAACGAAAGAATGTATTGACTTTACAATAATATGATTTTTTTCTGTTTGTTATCACTTTTTGAGGCAGTACAAATGCTCCAATTTTCTACTTCGGCGTCTTTTCTGATACGAATTTGAATTTAGTTTGTACTATTTTGTTTAATTTTAACTTTTTCGAATGACGGCAGAAACTTTTAGTAAAAATATTAGTAAAAACGTTAAAATATTTTGAGAAAACTATTGTACATACCGTTAAAAGATCCGCCGCCTTGAGTGTACAATAGTTAATAATTTGATATGTACCACCTATAAACCATTATACGTAGATATTGACAATAATAGTATGTATTTATTATTGCCTGAGCACGTCGGTCGTGCCACCGATTTTGGTCGGGCGTAATACAATGGGCGGCCCTTACAATATAATATTATTATGATTATTATTACCGCTGTTGTTATACTATCGGTGGCTATCACGCGTAGTGCACACAATATGTAATATAATATACACAGTATTTATTTATTTACATTGTGTGTGAACGGAAGACCGGAAATTAACGCAACAACGTTCGGAGTTCTCCAACTTGCCCGAAACGTGAATCGTGTTCAATATTTCGGTAGCTGGTACACGCCGACATATATCGGGCGCACGCGCGTACCGTTGGTACATCCGGTAGGTATAGCTGGATAGCTGGTACGGACACGGAGGATTCATCTCGATGATAGCAGCACACCCAGAAGTGATCGAAGAAAACGTGATTTTTTAATAATGTACGTATACGTATTGTTTTTTATATAACGACTAATTTAACGAACGCGTTAAATATATTATATTATATATAATGTAGGGTGATTCACCAGGCACGCTCACCCCTAATTTTTCCTTAAATAATAAAATTATTCTAATTTTTTGAATTTTTGGAATTTTTAAATATACTCTAAGACCATTTTTTTCAAATTCTTCAATTTTTTTTGTACTACTTAGGAGTATCTTGTGGCGATACAAACTTTTGTTTTTTTAAATGAGAATCCCTCTTTTTTACTATAAATTATTAATTAAATAATTTTTTTGAAAATGTTGATGTATTTGATTCAAAATTTGAACGAGTAGTTTCTTAGTTATTAAAATGTTTGTTCTAAGGATAATAGTCCTTAAAAATGGTTTTACAAAAATATAAAATAGATGTAATATTGGATCTAGAATTCAGTACTATATTCGGGTCATTTTCATAAACAATTAATGTCGATAGTTAATATAAATCACTAAAATTTTCAAATTACCATAGCCCCCCTCCCTCCATATCATACAAGCCCATTATATCATGGACATATTATCCTTAGTATACAAAGTTAAATAATTCAAAAACTATTCGTTCAAATTTTGATTTTGGTACGTATAAATTTTCAGAAAAATTATCCACTAAATAATTTACATTAGAAAAGATGGGTTCTCAATTGAAAAACAGAAGTTTATGTCTCTACAGGACATTTCTTAAGTTGTACAAAAAATCTTAAGAATTTAAAAATATTTTTTTTTTAAATATATATAAATATTCTAAAAATCAGATTTCGAATAATTATTATATATTATTGAAGATAAAAAAAGAGGTCATCTCCTCAGTGAATCACCCTATATTATACAGCTGCTGATGGGTCTTTTTTTGAGTAAAACATTAATTCGAGTATTATTATAAATCATCATTAATACCTACCAAAGATATTTTGTAGGTAAGAATTGAATATCGA
This sequence comes from Pentalonia nigronervosa, assembly GCA_014851325.1. Classification (NCBI taxonomy): domain Eukaryota; kingdom Metazoa; phylum Arthropoda; class Insecta; order Hemiptera; family Aphididae; genus Pentalonia; species Pentalonia nigronervosa. The sequence goes on along the minus strand of JACXSJ010002716.1, from coordinate 3,742 downwards.
TCGGTTCTAAATGTGAAAATTCGTGATTTCAACCTTCGGGAATTTATCTATTAAACTTTATATACGTCATCAATACACCAAGTTGCGTTCTTATGCGCGAATTGATATTCATTTATTTTTAAAATTATACGACTGACGAGAGTGTGTACGCGCAATAACTCATTCAACAATAATCTATGCGTTGAGAACTACATAATATTCGACACGGTTATAAACGAAAACCTATTACATTCATTCGTCCTACGTCGAGCCAATTTGCGTGATGGAAAAATGTAAAATATCCTAATGGATATTTTATAACCTTTTACAGTTAACATTAATAATTGTTTTAGATTAATATTTGTTGGTATGTGTACAACTGAAACGATAAAATTACTACACGGAACCTTAAAACATCACAATTTATTAGTTTATACATTTTTTAAACAAACGTGGTTAAAAACATAATAATTTATGGCTTGATATAAAATCAAGAAACATAAGTTATTTATTATTATTGTAATATTCTAATTTTTATTAAGTTATTAATAATTTTACTATACGTAGACTCATAAACACTTTGATATAGATATTGTGATCAAAATTGAAGTTTCGAAATTATTTATATTATACCTGAATGTTTTGTTTTTCTTTGGATGCTTTTTAGAAGATAAGAACTTCCCATAGATATATACTTTTGTAGTGAATTAAACTTATGTTCGATAACTTGTCATATTTATTCTAAGAACCATCTGGTTCAAAATTTATAGCTAGCCTACAGTAAAAATAAACTTAAAAAGTCATAAGATTAAATAGTTTAAATTATAACTACTATTTCTCCTTGGACAGTTGTAGATAGTGATAAATTATTTATATATTTTTTTTATCAATTCCTTTTGCGATTTTGATAAATTGATGGTATTGCTTTTGGTGTTTACTTTGTTTATTCAAGAGATTTTGCGCACTAAAATACATAACGTTAAATGTAGGTATACATTTTTATAAGAATATAAACTATTATAAATAAATATAACTTAAACTCGCATATACTCGTTTAACTCGCTTATGCATTTTTTTAGCTCTGGTTACCATCGACGAAGTATTGAGTAACTATATATTAACTATAGTGATTATTTTAAACAAAAAGCATCCATCCGCAAAAAATATTTACTCGGACAAGCGAATGCGCATATTTTCACGATGATCGCAGTGTTGCAGTAATCCTCAATTCTTATTGCTAACACCATCATCGTTTATACAGATTTAAACTTCGGATTAGGCCATTTTTATGACTCATCGCACAAAACGGCGGTCCATACGATATAATTACTCATAATTCCGACAAGACTTAAACAAAATTCAAATCATCATTTGTAATAGACTGAAATCCAATCAGGTACTAAGATTAATAAATAGGTATAAAAGTATCAACTGTAGAAATAAAAAATAAAATAAATAAAAGTATCTATTATATCATATTGTAAAAAACCGTTTAGCGTTAATTCTAATAAAATAAAACTTAATATGAAATTATTATAATATTAAAACGCATTGTACGTCAAGCTACATTTGTAATACTATCCAAGTTTTAAATACCTACTAACCTATGTTTGATGTCTTAACTTTTCAACTATGGACTATTTCTATACAAGATAATGTAAACTACAAATTCTCTAAAATTTAAAAGAAGTAATATTATAATATTCATTAAACAGTAAGTTGATTTAATTAACTTTCGTCATACAACTTATACAATAATAATTAATTAATTCAATAATCTGTATATACCTAATTAATAATGTTGTTATTAACATAATAATATTAAAATATATAAAATCAAATAATATAGGTATTACTAAAATGCATAATAATTGGCAACATAAATGTAGCTGTATTAATTTACTTAAAAATTCTGGCTGTTTTCAAAAAAAAAAGTTTTAATAACGTAAGGTTTGATACTTGTGTCACTATACAATAACTAAACATGCGTTGTAATTTGCAATAAAAAATTACAAAATATGCAAAAAAATATAATTTGTGCCTATTTATAATCTGTGTACTCCGATTCCACAACGTGTGATGACTGGTTTTGAAGGCAAACATAGATGTGGGGCTACAGATTTTAAAAGACCAACAAGACTATTAAAGCTTTATCAAAAGATCTTTTAGCAATAGATTTAACTTTATCGACTTAGTCATAATTGTTCTCCTCTGACTTCTTCCACCTTATGATAAACACCATTTAGTGTCACACGCGTATGACGACATTTTCGTGTATGAAACGCAGTAGCCGATTTTGCCATGTGAGGCATCAGTTAAAAAAAATGCACGATCATCTGTCATGCACAGGTTATTTTACATCTGTGTAATATATTAAGAATAAATAACAATATAATTTTATCTGGACGGAAATGGCATTAAAAAACACGGAAAGAATTTAGCGGTATGTGCAAGTACATTTACAACAGCAAAGATCCGAAACGAAAATTTCGAAGTGTGATCATAATAAAAAGACAGCATGAAAGGAGATTCTACAATTTAACAAAATTACGACAAAAAACATTGGAATATGCAAAAAAATGCGTTAAATATTTTTGTTTCTGAACAACTTCCGAGTTCTGACGATAACATAATTGTTAACCACCGAAACGTTAACTGGTAATCAGACACCAGTTTTCAAGGTGCCTACTTATTATTTGCCTCTGATATGAAATAAAACTAATCTTATAATAATACAATATAATATATGGAAATAAAATTAAAAAATTATTTTATGGAATTATTGAATAAATCAAAATCAAAATGTTCACAATAGTTTGATAGAAACTAAAAACTATAAAATAAATTTAGAAATCAATATTATAAATGTTTTATAACTATATTAAATATACTATATCTAAAGATACATAATATAGAGTGATCTATATTTTAGGTCTTTGATCATATAGTAATACAAAGAGTATCAATTTTTAAGTTTTCCATTTTATTATTTAACAAATTTTGAGCGTTATTTTTATTAAATTTGTTTTATTACTTTAATTACTTTTATTACACTACGAAATTTAAAGTTAAAAAAATCTAAATGCTGTAGCTATAATTATTTTTTTCTGCAGTTTTTATGTCACGGTATTAAAACAATCACACCAACTAAAACTAAGAAGTAATTTTTTAAAACACACATTTCAATTATGTACTTATTCAAATCACCGAATAAAATGATTAAGTTAATTATGGCAAATATCAAAACGTATAAGGCATAAACTTTATATTTAATTAATATTTTTCATTTAGGGCCAAAAAGTGTAATTTTGTTGTGTGTTTTGAATTTTTATCAACACTGTAAAGGTTCTAGACCATAATGTTATTGTTAAATTTTAAATTTCCATAACTGTATTGCTTTTTAAAATTACGTATCACTGGTTCAAAACTTATTTTGTAAAAAGAAAATATGTTTCTACATTTTGGTTTTGATTTTAAGTGAATACATAAAAGCCATACGAAATAAATGTAAAAAATCATAACTATAAACTTACCAATTATCATTGTGTGTATTTAAACCCTAGAACTGATTCCTTTGTTCTCGCGTCCTTTAAACTCCGCAAGCATAGACACTCAACAGTCAACAGCAAGCACTAAATGTGCTCATAAATTTCAATGTAATAAACAAATAAACAAAATTAAATGAAACGCGTGGGTACGTAACGATATCAAAAGTCCAACTCGTAGAACTGTCATAGATTAAGGAGATACCTATTGCGTATGG
>JACXSJ010002715.1:0-38276 GCA_014851325.1 Pentalonia nigronervosa | reverse complement strand
GCTTTAATAAATTGACAATTGACGATTTTATAATAAAATATTTTTTTAAATAGGTATGCATAATTCTTTTAACTTGTATTTTCATAATCTATTAATAGTTTGTATAATTTTATTTTTTAAATATGATGTGATAATGTAATGGATATAATCAAATGCCTATAATTAATAAATATTTTTTTAACCATGCATAATGACCTATATTACTCATAAGCAATTAATCTACTCATTAGTTTGTAATAGGCTATGGACGCATCTAGGCTGTCTAAAAAGGTATACCGGGACGCAAATAGGCTATGACCCTTTTTGAACCGTTTTTGGGGGGACGCAACTTACCTAGTGATAATTATTTCGGACGCAAGTAGTATGCACCGAATATGCGTGTACAACTACAAAATGATGCATCAACTGATGGTTTTACAAAACAATTTTTAGACATGGGGAATGGGAAAATAGCAATCGATAAATACTACCAATGAGTTAATTGACAAAGTTTTCCTTGTATTACATTTTCAATTAATTTGACCGAGCAAAATTTTTTTTATCCACCATAATATTCATGAGTGTACCTCGTCATTAAGTACCTAAGTCACTGTAATGAGTATAATGTATGGAATGAATTTGAATTTAATGATAAGTGATAACTATCGTTCATTGATATTTCAAATACGAAAAATCATTCTATGTAGAAACGGTCTTTCAGCCAATATTACTTAATATATTTTATAATATATTTTTTTTTTTTTGCTCTATATTCAGAAAAAAAAAGATAATCAGATAACAACTTGGTTCGCTTATAAACCGCATAGGCTTTATTTTTGCTTATTATTAGGTTTTTGAGAATACTAAATTTGTTTATTGCATAAATTAAAATTAAAATTATTAAAATTATTAATATTTTTATAATGGTTTACAGAATTAAAGTCATTCCTATTGATAACTACCATCCGCCATTAAATATAAAATTATTATTTCAAATCAAACTCAAACAATATAAATTCTGATGAAAACTAAATCAAACTAATTTTTAATGAATTAAAACTTAATTATATACCTATGAAACTTTATCATCTAGGTAGACCTGCTAAAAATGTACACTCTTTAAATTTACTTTTTCAGAGGTAAATCATACTTTTGATATTCTTCGTTCTCATTCCAATTTGCATTTTACATCATTATGGACTAATATCAAAATTTTATCAGATCGTACTGAAAAACAGCGCGATGTTTTGTCTATCTATGTGAAGAACTTGAAAATCGTCGAAACGGAGGTAAAAATGATATTATCATAAAATACATAAAAGGGATTGCCAATGTTATTAATCTAAAAAATTTATAAAACCACTTCATTTATTTATTCACTCTTGTTGTGTTAGAAACAAATATTAATATCAGAAACAGTTAACGCTCAGACTCGTTACATTTTTTTTAAGCATCATTTATATAATAACAAATTTGAAACAGCATTCGATCGAGCGTTATCTGAGCATATTATTAAACCAAAAGGAACAAGATTTTAATATCACATAAAATTAGTGTTCAGTCTTTAGTCAAAATATTTTTTTTTAAACTTAACAGTTACTTATTATGAGCTTAATATTTAAAATAACAATAAATAAATTACCATCTCCCAGGCAGGTTACCGAGACTGAGCATTGCCAAATGAGATCCTTTAGGTATCAACATACAATGCCTTCGATGCTTCGACCAGTTGGAGTTTTGGAGACGATCTCCTACACAGACCACCCTGACAGAATCCATGAGCGGAAATAGGCGAATGAACCCCTTGTGATGAGTTTCTTCTTCATTGACTAAATTTATGACTAATTCGCGAATAAAATAATTCTGAGAATATATTATGACCTTTATCAAAGCACAGTCCAATTATGACTGTTTCTAAAATCTGGTTTCGACCTCCTTCTTGCAACATCTTAAAATGAAACACCGCAGTTGAGCTACTACCCGTATTATCTTGTCGAAGGAAGAGAACTGAGCGTACCATTCTACTGGGGGATAACCTTGCGTCAATAAGCATATCGGCTGAACTTCCGAGAACTGAACCAAGGTTAATCTGTGAATCTTCTTTTTTCAATTTTCGACAAGCGAAGACAGAAACTTTGAACCTTCCCAATACAGAGTGAAGTTTTTGAGATCGGAAGAAGAAAGCCCACTCGACGAATAATCGGCTGAATTACTCTCTGAACGAACATAGAGCTACTGACAATTGGGAATGGTTGATTGAATTTGGTAGATATGGTTGGACATAAATGTCTTGGATGACGTATTATAGAGGATTATTTAACTACAAAAGCACAATGGTTGAATCCGATCACATGAAAACATCTGAGATCTTTAATGATGCATTTGAGCCTGTGTAACCATAGAACGAATAGCAATTCACTACTCAGTTCAAGCCGTGAAATTGACATGGCTTTCATTGGAGCCAACTTTGTTTTGAACCCAAGAAGATATATGTGGACATTTTTTAACTGATCAATTACGCGAAGATAAATCACCGCAGCATATTCTTTCTTAGACGCATCGGAAAATCCACATATCTCATATCTATATCCAGTGGAACAACCAATGTGGCAAGGGATCTGAATTCCGACAAGCCAATCCAGCGAATGGTAGAACTAGTTTCAATCTTCTGCGATGTCTGAAGGAAGTTGTTTATTCCAGGCGATCTGTGTAAGCCATTATCCGTTGCATGATAGACTTGGCATACAATTTTGTATGAGCTAGCAGGCCTAGTGAATCGATGATTCTGGTGATCATGGACATCACTCCTCACTTAGTTGAGATCAGTTTGAAATTGTTAATATAAAAGGAGAAGTAGTTTTTGTCGTGGTTTCATCGCATTCTCAGCACTTGCGCGGCATCGTCCTGTTCGAATACCAAAGGACCTCCCGAACGATCTTCTGGACGTATATGACTCAGACACTCTGAATTATTATTAGCTCATTTTTTCAATTGTAAGCCAGATCTGGCAAGAGTCTTGCTCAGGTTTAACTGCAGAGCCTTGGCAGCTTCCAATGACTCCATATCAACATAATGTCATCTATATACGTCTGATTGTACAGAAATCCCTTCATATCTGGTAGTTCTTCAAATTCCGTGTGAGTTTCGTATAACGGAGAACACGTAGGGCTAAATAAGGAGTGTTATTTACCCTTCATGTTACTAATTAAGTATATATCAGAGTTGGGCAAAAACAAATCAAAATAATGAATAAAAAATAAAAGCATGAATAACTTATTATTTTGCGAATAAAGAATAATATTTTATTTTGAATAGTTTTAGTAGTGAATAAAAAAAAAAAAAAAATATTCTGAATAATTCAACTAGTGAATAAAAATAAAAATTATTCTTAATAATTTAACTTGTGAATAAATTGATTATTCTGAATAAATTAAATAAATAAATTGTGAATAATATCCAATTTTCGTGTGACAAAATTATGATAAAAATATAATATTCATAACAAAGAAAATAATCATAATAACAACAACAATAATTTTCATAATAATAACAATAATCATGACAAAAATAATAATATTAAATTTAAATAATAATTCATTTTAATTTTTAGTTTCCATTCTGCGATTAATAATTTAAATTTGGTTTTAATAAAACTTAATATTCAATTAATATATTATATAACAAAGAAAATAATAATAATAATAACAATAACAATAATCATGACAATAATAAAAATTGTAAATAATAATTAATTTTAATTTTTAGTTTCCATTTTGCAATTGATTATTTAAATTTGATTTAAATACAACTTTATACTCAAATAAATCATCCGATAATCTATTTGACTTTGGTAAATTTGTCATCGTCGCAAAAGAGACTAATCTCTCTACCGGAGCTGAAGATGCCACAGGAGTATTATATCGAAGAAAAAAATTTTTCACTGCAGGATATGAGTTTAAACATTCAAGACGTTGACGTGGATCTTCAAAATACTTTAATACCTTGAACATACATTTAAAACCGTAGTTAAATTAATTTTTCAATTAAAACATTTAATTTCTTATACGTACTTCAATCTCACCCGACGTAGATGTTTCTGTTGTGTCATTTTGTATTGCTGGACCAAAGTCATAAAAATCAGAGTGATCTTCTTCAATTTCAACAATTTCTTCACTAGTTGTTATGGATTCAGCTGTTACTGCTTTTTTAAATATTGATAAAAGTTTATCACGAGAATATGATGTATGAATACCAATTTAACCACTTATTTTTGAATTTTGGGTGAGAAAAAGCGGCAATAGCTGTTATGATAGCTGATATGCACATATCTTCAACCGTATTAAAACTTAAAATATTAGAAAATCTTTTTTCTATGCTATCTAGAAGACTTTTTCGAATTAATTTACAATACATCAATTGTTCATTGTTAATAACCATTAATTTTCGTTGCAAGCATAATAGTGTGGGAAAAACCATATCGTAAAATACATTTTTACCTCCTTGTAATATGTCCAAAATTTGTGATAAAGGCTTAACACAAAATAAAAATTCCTCAATGTAATTATAGTCAGAAACAGTGAATGAACACTGCTTTAAATTAAGTGCTCTAGTAAGTTCACTAGATTTTTCTTTTATTTTTTGAATTTGAGTTAATAAATCAAATAGTGAATGATGACATCGAATATGCCTAGAAAGAATAATGTTAGGTTCATTTTCTAAATCTTCACTTTGAAAACTATTAACACTTGAATTGCTATCACTTTCGTCAGAATCATTCCTATCGCTCAATTTTCTAAAATGTGTCATTTTTACCCCAAATACATCAAATGCTTTAACCATATTACTTCCATTATCTGTAACTGTTGTTATTACCTATTAACGAAAAAAATTGTTCAAGTTTATTAAATTAATATCTTAGTGCCATTACACACGAGCGATATTTTATCGTAAAATTATATATTATATATTATTAAGAGTTAAGTCACTAAAATAATAAAAAAAAAATCATTTTTTACAATTTTTATAAATGAAATTGTATATTATTTAGCCAAAAATACATAGGGTGATAAAAAAAAAATTGCAAAAAAGCATGTCCGGTAAACTATAGAAAAGTTCTATATAAATAATTCATACCTTAAAGTATTGCTCGTGTGAAACAATCCTTAAACTATTAAAAATACAATTTATATAATATACTATTTACCTTAGTCACGTCCAAATTGTATTTGTAATATATATTATGTAATATTTTTGTGATTCTATCGTGTGTATGAGCACCTTTAAAACGACGACATGCAAGGCTGCTGATTTTCGCTCTAACGAATCTTCTTCAATCCAGTGAACGGTTACACCCATAAAACTTCTTCTTTTTGCTGACCACACATCTCCTGTTGTACATAAATAGTTTACCTTTTCTAATGCACTTTTTAATTTTTCAATGCCTATGTTAAAACGAGTTTCGATTTTTCTACTAAGGCTTCGGCGACTCGTTAAAGTTAAACTATAATTTTTGAGAACTCCAGATGCAATAAACATTTCTTTAAAAAATGGATTTTCTACTGTACTTAGAGGTGCCATTGAATGAATAATATAATTAGTTACAGTTACATCTTCGTCAAATTGATTTTGAGAGTATTTCGTTTTATTTTTACAGTTCGTATTATTGGGATATTCAATTTTTTCTTTTTTTCGTGTGTCATTAATATACTTTTCATATTCATCTAAAATAGAACTGTTGTGCTTCCTCTTTAAATGTGATTTAAAATTTGAGGATGAAAATTTAGATCCTTTAATGTTTACATTTTTTGGCTGACATTTAACACAACTTGCTATCACGTTTTTAGAGTCAGAAGAAATTAATTTAAAAAAGTTCCATCAAGTATAGTAGCATTAGTGGCCATTTTGATCAACTTTGATGACTGTTGTTCATTTTGGGAAATAGTTTGTCTCTGATCCTCCAATAATTGCACACTTTGAGATGAACTTGACTCGCTTTCATTATTATAAACTATAATAGCGTCATTGCCACTTATAATACTCAAATTATCCATAACTGTATTAATTTTACGCACTTACAGGAAAATTAAATTAACTTTAATGAACTGTCGTTATCAAATGACGATACTATACTAAATAAAATTTCAGCACATATAATATGGCTACTTCAAGTTTTGTCAGATTTATTTTAAATTAATTACAAAAATGTTACTAAAGCAGTAAAACCCAACATCGATATCGAGTGCTAAACCATTTAGATTAGCCCCTCAGAGATAACAAAGTTATTTATGATTTTTGTTTTTGACATTTTCGATAGCAGATAATAAGTATAACAATAAAAAAGAAACACACCAGTTTCAATTTTTAATTAAGTTAGTATTTTAAGTTACCTACAAATCATTTGAGATAAACATGAATGTGAAGAATAATGAATAACGAATAATTGAATAATGAATAACCAAATAATGAATAAAAAAAATCTAGAATAACTCGTTAAATAATGAATAACGAATAATTGTAAAAATTTAAATGATGAATAAAAATAATCTAGGATAACCATATGAAAAATAAATTAATAAAGAATAATTTTTTATTCAAATAATCAATCGAATAATTTTTTATTCAAATAATCAATCGAATAATTTTTTATTCGACTAATGCCCAACTCTGGTATATATACGTATTAAGAGTATACTCTTTGACAGTCACTTGAGGAGAATTCTGCCACAAGATCTATTGATAGTCTAAGTATTATGTCAGTACATCAAGTACATCAAGTAACATCTTGCAAATATCTGTCATAAATTCCACTTTATGCACTCTAAAACCAACTAAAACATCAATAATATCTGGTTGCAGTTTAGGACCAACTAACAAGCACTGGTTGAGTGACACCCCAGAATTGCATTTCGTGGAAGCATCGAATACTACTAGCAATTATTCTTCATCCCTTTTAATTTTCTAGACCGCATGATGAGGGATGTAGTACTGAACAGTACCTTCAGCCAGAGCCATATAGCCGAGTTCCTCATTCTTGGACATAAACTTGCGGCAGGCTTTATACAACATGTTATCTACTGAAAACTTTTGCTCCAAGTTTAAAAATCGATTTAGAGCAACTTTTCAAGAGCTAGGAAAAGATTCCACTGAGCGAAAAGGAAAAGGAAAAGAAAACCGACCCTGTGACCTGGAGGGTTAGGTTAGACTAATTCTTGCAGACCTCTGAGTTGAACAACTCTCTGCCATTTTCAGTAAACCGAGGTGGAGCTGCCTCAGGTTCTTCAACCATCCAAAATCTTTCTATGAGGGACTCCATCCTTGACACCAATGACATCAACATGGACTGAGCACCAATGTCTGAATGTTCCTGAACTGGATCAATCGGGACCCAACCGAAGATTGAACTCTATACCGATGGGAATTCTGACCCTAACGAGCTGCTTTTGTTATTTCAGACTTGCGGGAAAACATCTGCACCAATAAGTATATCTAATGGAGCTGGTTTGTCAAAGCTTGGATCTGTTAATGTCAAGTGGCTGCATCTGGCTCGTACCTGAGCTGGAAAATTTTGAACGGGCATGTCAGACATCATTGCAGACAGCACCTAAGGTTTAATATTGATTAACAAAGTGAGGCAATCTCAAGGCTGGATCAATACTGGACAATGCCTTGCACATCTGGCACCTTCTGAACTGACAGCCTTATGCCTAATACCGTCCAATATAAGGCCTTTAATCTCAACCAAACGCAGCATGTCGACGTTATAGTGCCTTTAGCGAAACAAAACATGCACAGACGATGAGTACATACACGATTATAATGTTCATAAACCGAAAGAACCTTAAACTTTGGGCAATCTGCCAATTGGTGAGAACCAGAACAAATAAAACACTACATCAAATTAGACTTTGTCGATGTTAATTTGGACCAAGTAGGTTTGACTGATGACGAGTTGTTTGCAGCTACCAGCATAGACTTTTCATCTCACCAAAAAATAGGTTTATTGGTCTTGGTCGACTTGGTCGAGCTACCTGACGGTTGTACACTAGCGTTTTAAATGATTCAAATCCTTGTTTTGACGAACTTGATCACGCTCTGAATCAATGGATATTCTTCGTGGTTCTCCGATTCAAATAAACGCATTGAAAAGATAGATAAGTACTTAGCAGCTGAATAAAACGACAAAAACGAGGACAAATCCGGAATCTGAAGCGATTCTAATATAACAATCGACAAGAACAGCTATTAGTTTATCAATTATCGATGAGGCCAATTTGCACGGTTTTTCATACCACTCGTCTAACACGTCCTAGGCAAGACTGAAAGTATTGTTCGAAATGATAAAACCTTTTACTATTTCTTACGGATCAGAATAGAGACATCCTATTAGCTGTAGGAGGAGCCGATAGGGCATGCAACTATACACAACGCACAATATATTGACCAGAGCACCGCACAACGCAGTTATATATTACTTTCAAAAAAATAATAAGATAATAATTAAATAAAACACACTGTCACCAGCGTCCTGCCACTATCAGGACCACCTGGTGCATAAAACATTATAAATTAACTGGATTAAAATAATTAAGCGGCTCAGGATCGATCACGAGTCACAGGCTATCATCGTCGGAGTACTATACCACACTGTCTACATAGAGCATAGTACATACCGCCACACTATGCACGAGATAGCGATAATAGTAATAATAGTAATTCGGGGTATCCCGCTACATAGCTAATATAATTTTTCTGTTAGGAATATTCGAACATTGGTCTATCAAAACCTTGAATCTACCTCAGAATGCTGGCCAGTTTCGACATTCACAATCAAAATATGGCAGAGGTATTTCTGGCAACTTAACGGGTGCCAAAGCCCTTTCAACATAAGGGGCTGTATAATATTTTGAAGTGCTTGCAATTACAATTACAACAATTACAAACAAAATGCACTACTCACATGAATCCTGAGTACCACTTATGATGATGGAACAACCAACCACGTACTGCTACCAAATGTTGCACTAACAGATCCTATCAATGACGTATGCCGGACGTTCAGTCCTCCGGACTTTTGTGAGAGGGGAAATTGAAATGAACTAAATATACAGTGATGAGAATCAACATATATTGTTAGAGAACAATAAACAATATCATAAATACATATAAAAACAATATGAGTGGAGGGGAACACCACCAAGACGAATAACTACTGCTACGACGAAATCTTGAGATGAACTGCTGATCTGCGTAATGTATTTGAGCGACGATTTGCTGAGCTGTACTATGAATATACGAGCGTGTATGATATAATGAGAGCACGTTATAATTGATGATTTGAATTAATTAACGACAAAAAAACACGATCTTGTAATGCCAAGCCGAATAAACAGAACGAGCATAACATGAACGTCGAATGATTAAAAGCGGCTAGCGCCGACCAAACTGGGCTGAAGCCGACAAGAGCTGAGACGCGCATGCACTGGGTGTGTAGTGGCAGCGGCGGCATCTTCAGAGTTGTTACCAGGGCCATAGTAGCAAACACGTCAGGGTTGCCAACATAGGGAATGACCGGTTGCGATCACCTTTAGATGGTGGAAACGTAGCGTAGCAGATTTAAATGCTAGAAAGATCGAACATACTCCCTCTTGCAAGTTCTAATTTATTTACAACAGAAATTGTTGGTCCAGTAACAAAGGCCTTTATCATAGAACTATCTCTACCCCATATGTTTCACCCCGGGGTTGGAGAAGGAGTTAAGTGAGGTGGTGAACTTGTTTTGTATTGTTTGAGATGGTGAATATGTCTTTACATTAAAATTGTATTATACTGAAATATTCTGAAACTTAAAGATAGATAAAAAAAATATGCACTAAACGGCATACCATTATTTATATGTGATTGTTTTTGTAACAGATAAATTATTTATAGACAAAAAGGACATTTTGGTGGAAATGAAGCCTATCAGCTTAGCAGTTAAGCTATTACAAGATACAATTTTAATGTAGTAAATACATTTAGAAAAAACAATTTTAGTCAACAATTTTACGTTATTGTATATAATTGAGCATTAGTTTGGTTGTTCAACTTTAAAGATATTAGCTGAGAATTATTGTTCAATATAGTTTAATACTATTATAAAGTTTTTTTCAAAAGTATATTAAAAAGCATTAATTTATTATACATTTTAATAATTTATTTGTGTGAAATACTATATGTAATTTTAGTATATAATTATGAAAAAATAATTAATGATTATGATTAAGGGTGTCTTGACAGTTTTACATTAAATTCAGGGGACTCCGCGATAAAAAAGTTTGAGAAGCACTAGTATAGAGGTCCAAAATGAAAATATCATAATAGGAATCTGTTCATATTTACTTTAAACCTTTGAAGGACCTAGGTCTTTCTAAATTTGCGTTGGCATTAATAATGCGTGATTACACACATCGAGGCAAACACTACTGCTATCCATTTTGTAATTCAATTCAAGTGTTTACATGAACTCGCACAAACTTTCGTAATTAATCCTAGTAGAGAATTCTTAATCAAAGTCAATTCAAGAAGTGCTATGTACCTGGCGATACATAACTTTTATGACTCTTAATAAATCAGCAATGACCTCGAGGGTAAGGGGGAACTATGTACGTTTCAATACAAACCACTTTATATATAATTACTAAACCGTAAACACATTGGAAAAGGATAAAGCTAGACCGACTATAAAATTATTTAGGAAATTGACATAAAAAATTCTGAGAATAGGACCAGAGAAATCGTGCACCTAGAACGGGCAAGTAATAAAATTAATAGTAGAAAACACGCTCAAGAATACGCTAGGGCGTGACCAACCAGCAGTAAGCCAATAATACTCGAATCACGAATATCAGGTTTGATAATAAAAAGCGGCCTCGAACGACCCAGTGATTCCGAGAAATTATCTAATTAAACAATATAACATCATTTTTATGGTATTATATCATGTTAATAAAAATATGAAATACTGGGAATTATAATAATGTATGGACTAGTCGCGTCCGGTGAGTTATCGCCACTCGGCGACAAAGCCTGGGTTGATGACATTCCCTGGAACTAGCACAATCATACACGATAAAAGGAATGAGGTCAACGCTATCTTGCTAGGACGACGTAGGTACCGATAGGAGGAGTAGCCAATATTAAGGGAGCCCGAATCGGCATCAATTCAGACGTGATATTCCCGAGCTGCAACGAGCACCTTCACTTTAATCTAAATACTCAAATTTTTAATAAAACAACTCATTACAATAAACAACAGTTTTAAATTTATTTTAACACCGCGACTACAAACTCCTACGTCCATCTCTAAGGTCGTCCTCTGACTGATACACAACAGAAGTTTGCAATATTCTTTAAATCAAATAGACATATGTTTATACTATCCATGGATAAATGGGTAACCGGAGAAAAGTCATCGCTAGGATTCTAGATGAATATTTGAGTAGATTTGTAAATAAAGACTTAAATAATAATTGGGATACATACTCGTATGTTTAATTTGTGATGTTTTGTCGACATTTCATCGTTCATACAACCACAAACTTTCGACTCCATACATTTTTCTACGGAAACAATCACGGCTCAAAACTTATTTACTTAGGATCCAGAATCTCAATACAATTACTATGACCATTACCATTATTATTTCGGAATGAAGAGACGTAAGCAAGATGTTCATCAATTAGATGGACCGCAACTAAATGATAGCAAAATTAAATCAAAGAAACGTTTACAACAGAACACTAACACCACTGAACGTTAGCATATGTAAAAAAGTAATGATACACTAAAATGCTGTTAAAAGAAAATAAGTCCCAAAATGACTAGTAACCTATACTATTATCGAAAACTATCCAGACTTCCAAACATAACAATACATAAGAGAGAAAAGCCTTTCACACTATATTGAAATGACAAAATCTATTTTCTGTCACAATTTCATAACAGAAACTAATTTTAAAATTATTTTGTAGTTGAAAATGTATAAATTATTTTATTTTTATGGCTAAGGATTAAAAATTAAAAACAAAGTTTTATTATAAGTAATTTGTATATTGTAACCAAAAAATCTAAAAAATATATTAACTTGGTTTTTTGTTATATATATTTTAAGCTAAAATTTAGATGAAATTTGATATCTCAACTATGTTAAAGTTATATGGTTGTAATTTAAATATATTTTCAAATGTGATATTTTCGGAAGTAAATTATTTTAACAGTAACAATATTATAAAATATAATTAGCAAATGGATAGACATACAAATTTTTTATAGTTGAAAATAATAATTATTATGTAATAACTTTTTTTTTTTGACATGTTTTTCAAATTATACTGCTAGGTAAATTATATTTTCTTTTTACATTGCTTGTTGAATAACGATTGTTATGAAATTAAAAAAATACCTTTGAACTTTTTTTTATTGAAGATTAAAGCAATTTTATTTGATTAATGAGTAAAGGAACTTAATTATTTTTATCATCAAATAATAAGTAAAGCAATTTAATTTTATCACCAAGTAACAAATAAAGCAACTTAATTACTTTTTTCACCAACTAACAAGTGAAGCAACTTAATTATTTTTAAAAGTTTCTAACTTACCTAACACTAGAAAATTGTAATCGGGATATTTTGATTTTTTGAGAGAGCTTTAAATTATCCATTTGTATAGTTAATATTCCATCAAATTCATCAAGGAGCTTACTAATTGGTTTTGTTTGCTATATTAAAAATATAAAGTCAAAATTTCATGTATCACAAAGATTTTTCTTTAACAGTAAAAATTCTTCATAATTTTGACTTGAATTATAGTGTTTTTAATTGCAAATGATCTTTATTGTTCAGTAGCTTAAAGTAAATTTGTATCCATAGATTGTAATAATTTAGATTAGAAATATAATGCTCATAAAGTTCTTTCCTAAGGTATAAATTATAAAATTAAATAAATTCAGGTGAGTGAAGTTTTTTTTAATAATGTACGAGTATGAGTCTTTCAATCAATTTTTCCAAAATTAATCTGAAAGCTTAATATTAAAATGTTAAAGTGATTTTAAAATGCTTATAAATCATTCTTTTTTAGTTGTTCTTTTAAATTGTTGATGCTGTATTCGTTCCAAGCTATAAGCTCATAAGTGCACACTAGTTGGAACACTTTTGTTTCAAACCAATTTTTTTTTTTTTTTTATAATTATCAGTAGTTCTCAAAATTAATTTTTATTTTAAGATTATAAAGTTCATGATACATAAATCTCCTTCAACAAATGTCAAAATATTTTTACATAATAGCTGTATAATGTAAATATATTTTGCAGTATGAGGTTAATGAACTGAAGCACTCACCTTTAGATTCAAGTCATGTAGTTTTTTTTTTTCTATAAATTATAATAATACTAAAATATTTAGAAAAAATTCTTATTAAAAATACGATCGTCTGACTTAAAGACTTATTGCACATTATACTCCCCGCGATTTATGCGTACCAGTACGTATATGTATTAAAGTTTGCGTTTGTCGAGGCGGCGTGCAATTACATATAATAATATTATACCCACGTATCTTGGACTTCAATCGGTTTCGAGCGTGACGGCCGCGATAATAAAATTCTGCCACGCGGCGCGATAGCTACGTCAAGGTCGAGGCTCGAGGGGCTATTTAGCGGTGGTTGGGGTGGAGTTTGACATAGGGTTGGTCGAGGAAGTGATTTCGACGATTATTATTATTAAAATATTGTTATTGTTGTTCACTCGCGACCGCTCGAAAAATTTACATTTTTCCCGCCGATCACCCAACACTGCACGCAGTCACTGTAAAACAGGCGTATTATTATACCGCTTAGTATCGTTATCGATGAAAATTATCGTAAAATAATAACTCGACCGTGTTATGTATAAATGCATTTTTAAATATTATAGATATTGCGTGAATATATGTATATACCATATATTTAATAACATGTGGAGACTTGGGATACTGTGTAAACGGTATATGAGTGACTGAAATCATCAACGAGTTCGTCGCGTGCATATACAGAGCGTCGTGTCTTTCATCGCTGCCTGTATTATCACTCGACGGTATACTATACGCTGCATACGGAAAATGTATATACTGCAAACACCTCACACCCTATTTATATGTTGGTAGTATTATTCGTACAATTATGTAGTATACTTACGAAGAGTTTCCGGCTAATTCGCCGCCGTCATCGTTGTGTTCCGTGTGAAACAGCTATTATTATGAAGGGTGGGGGCGAACACGGCAAGTAGATGGTTGCGCACAGCGTGGTGGAGGGCGCCGCGCTCGGTCTTTGCCCCGGCGCATGGACGTTTTTCATTTCATTCTTTCTTCCTTTCTTTCGCCCGTCGTCATCAGTGTCGACACGCACAATCCATGACGATCCGCGCACTTCCACCAGCTGCTATTCAATATATATTTATCATATTACACACGACAGCGTCCGCCGACCGAACGCTCGCGCAACGACCGCGGTACCTTTATATTTATATACCGGTAACGAATATTACACTAACAGCTACACCATGGCACCATTGAACCCGACTCGGTCGTCTACCCTGGGACGTCGTAACCGGATCCGAGGGCCATCGTTGCTGTTAGCGGCCTGCGCGTGTATCTGTGTCTGTGGCAGCCAGGTCCAGTCACAGAGAGCCGGCGGCGGTAACCGGGAAGCGCCAGTGGTGAACATCCGCAGGCAGGGCGCCGTTTCCGGTGTCGAGGTTCCGCTCAACAAGATTGGACACCGTGCTTGGACGTATCTGGGTATACCGTTTGCCAAACCGCCCGTCGGCAACCTGCGGTTTGCGCCGCCTGAAGTCGATCCACCGCCCACGTGGAGTGGCGTTCTCGTCGGGTCTGCGCACAAGCCTGCCTGCATCCCAGACCCGCCTGTCCGGCCACATCCCGTCCACCGGTTGTTCTCCACCGTCACCCCTGGCCCTGTCAAGATTTCCGAGGATTGCCTGTACTTGAACGTCTACAGACCTGAAGGTAACGAGCTCGTTAGGTTCCTATATATGAGCAATAGCTTTTTTGACCAATATCGTACCTATCCGTCTATTTTTGGCAAAACAAAAACTGTAATATTTACTTTATGCTATACATATAGAAAAGTATTAAAAATAAAATTCGTATAAAGATGATATAATATAATAATAAAAATACAAACCTATAATATTTTTTGTTAATAATTATTAGTAATTATTGGCGGTTATCTAATTTGATTGTGACAGAAACTACTATAATAGTATATGTACCAAGACAGAAATAAATAAATAAAAAATTTTTAAATAACTTATATTTCTATATATTTTTTTATATGTTTAACATTATATTAAACTTTTTGGTTTGACCGAAAACTGATAAGAGAATCGACTGAAAAAGGAAGGGTACGATTTTGTAAACGGTTATGCTCTCCTCCGACATGTATGATACCTACCTAGCTAAATAGACACGCAAACTTATAGGCGGCCAACTCTGGCCCTAACAAAAATTATCATAAAGTGTGAAATTGTCAGGTTTGGGGTTGTCCGCGTAGTTATACTCGTTCGTCTTTAAAAAATAAATTTTAACAATATTGTATTTTATGTTATTCTACTGGTTGTGGTTTACATCGAATGTATGGAGTTTTATTAGTTGAGTTAAAAAGCATTTAATTTTCATTATGTACCGTCTGCTACTTGATTCTTGCAACGGCGCACCCAGGAGTTCTTTTTTTTTTTTGGGCGGGGGGAGGGGAGTTGAATAACATTGTTTTTTATAGAACAAAGGTCTTTAGGTTCCTAATATGACAAGTGTAAATATATAATATGCTTAAATTTCGATGTAAGGACTAACCATTTAGAGGAGCCTTAAGTCTGTTAGCCCCTCCTTCCTCTTAAATCCTTGTAAGACCTAGTAATAATAACAGTTAAATAGACAATGCCTAAACATAACAGAACCACGTTTCATTTTATCAAAAGTAGACAAAACCGTAGACAATGATTGGATTGATCAATCTCTGGCTTTCGTTGTTAAATTGTCAAGTATTGAGTATATACTAGTCTATATTATAATATATACTATGCAGATAATTACGAGTGCTTTTTCTTACATAGTCTTACACGTCTTATATGCCTCACGTGCTCTTCATATTTGGTTCAAATTATTATCATACTTAATATTTTGAAATATTAAGTCCAGCACGCTTGTATAATATATAAACAATTTTTCTTGTAAAAGTATTGAAAAACTATTATTATTATCAAATACTTTTACAATTAATTACTTAATTTGTACTAAATATTTATAATTGGTACCTATTGAATATTAATGAGGACTATCATGCCGTATAAGATCTACAGGTGATATTAAAAATGTTGTATGCCTGTATATAACCTGCTAAATTTAAAATATTAAAACAAAAAAATAGTCATCACTCATCCGTCACTTACATAGCATAAAAATAAAATTTGCTGTTGATTCGAGGAAACCAAAGACGGTCTCGAGTCATTAAAAGGAAATTACCTACCAGGTTCTAGTAATTATTAGATTACAAAAGAACTAAAGGTACTTATTTTATTTTAAATTCAACATAACATTACAAAATATACTAATTATAATGTATCAGTTGGTAAACCAAAAATTTCAAAGTTAATATTAAATTACATTTTATATTTAGAAAAGTCGTATTCCAATTTATTTTTAACATGAAAAGATATGTTTGGCTTATTTTTTTCACTTAGAAATTTACGCTATTCCATATACTATGTTTCTTATTTGTTCTGTTTTTAAATATATTTAAATTGTCACTTTATTTTCTTTGATCTGAATTTAGATAGGAAGCTATTGAATATTATTTAAAAGAAATTAAAAATTACATTTCAGCTGAATCACTCATAAATACTCATTTTTAAATTAAAGATTCATAACTTAACTTTAATGAATAGAGTATATAATTTAATATTAACTATGTTGTGCATTTTAGTCTAGTGCTTTAAAGCGTTTTTAAAACGTTACGAGTATAACGTTAAACTGTTCAAAAAAATGATTAAAATCTATAATGAATTACATAATTTATTATTCATTAGATAGGTACCTTCGTGTGGTAACTGATAAACGATTGAAAACGGATATCGAACAACGAATCAAAAAACGAATTATGATTGAAACCTAAAATACATTATCAGAAACAAAAATAACTATAAATATCAGTAAAATAGATTTGCAACTTAGTTCTTTTTGTGAAACTGTTGATTGATAGTCGATAAATAGGATCTTGGACCTGTGGCATCAATAATTAGTGATAATCAAAATAAAATAAATGTAAAATACATTTTAAAATATCAATAAATAAATCAAACAAAAACTATGCATTTTTATTGTAAATAGGCTTTCTATCAAGAGTAAACGGTATTTAATATTTATAAATAATGTCTGTGTAAATAGTATTATATTTTAAAATCATGTTGAACGTTATTGAATATTGTCGGCGTAGAAATTGTTTGACCACGTCAAAAGTACGTCGTCCAGTCTACACTACATAGATCTCAAATCAATAAAAAATAAATATTTTTCGCGGTATGTGTAATTTTAAGTTGTCGTATAAACGATTGGTTCACTTATGATAATTACCGAGAAAAAATATTGTGAACAAAATCATAACCAAAAATAAATTCTAGTGAGAAGTAAAAATAATTTTGTATTTTTTCAATATATAACTTATTAAATTCTACATAGCATTAAACGTTAAACACTACATTAAAAAAGCGTTTAAATATAAAACGCTAAATTTTTCAGAACACTTTAATTGTTCATAGCGTTGAATGAAAAATTGTATAAAAATTTAAATTTGTATAACATTTAAAAACATACATTGAATAAAGTTTAAATGTGTTTAATGTTTAAATGCATAAATTGAATAATATTTAAATTTTTTATAACGTTAAACGCTTTATTGCTAATAACGTTTAAATTTCCTACAATAGTAAACAATATTAGTTTTTTTTATTTAAGCCATTTTATACTTTATACCTACGTTGTTTTAGGTAATAAAAAATGTAATACTATGTTAATTTTAACGTTGAATTCTGTAAAATTTTACTTGGCCGCGATTCAGCTACGAGTTCTATATAACGTAATAAATTGATGAACGTAACAGTACGCGACAGTTTAAATTTAACTTAAATATTTTTGTGAAAAATAACTCGAGCAAGCACGTATACAGAAAAAAATTTTAGAGGATGAGTTCATAATTACAATTTTTTCAAATGAATTCACAAATTAAATATGATATGTCTCTAATATAAAATGTGTTGATTATAGTATAATAAATATTGATACAAATAAACAATATTATAAATATAATGATATCTTATAACATTTTTTAAATTATTTATGTATAGTATAAATAGCTGTTATTTTGTTTTTATTTACCTGTATTAAAATTAAAATGAATATTGTTATAAATTATTGACTACTGAGTTTTTAAAACCTCACTGAGTAAATGAACACTAAGAAAATGTTTTATATTTTTCAATTTAAAAAATGGAAATATTATCATTGAATAAAGTTTAAATAAACATAATTTACATTATTTAATTGTATATAATGAAATATATATATGTTACATGTTAGTTGAACTCGAACTCGAACTTTTTCCCCGGTCCCTGAAATGTTGTATTTAAAAGATCTTATTTATTTAACTCGAATTCTTGGATAACTTGAAATTTTGGCCAGTCCCTTCAACTTCGAGTTAACCAAGTCCGACTGTATCTACCTGTTTAGAAATAAATTTTATTTGACAACATTTTAAGCACGAGAACTCTATGACAATACTGGCCTAAGTAATATTTATGATAGAATTTATAAAAACTTTATTATATTTAAACAATAAGTAAAAAAAAAATACAGAGTATTTCAAGTACAGGTATCATTTACTTTTTTTTAATTTAATTTAAAATTCTTGGAAAAAAGACGATAACAATATTATAAATAATATTTATCAATCTGATTATTATCTTAAATATAGCACAGGCAACTGCTGTATGTAATACGTAGTTGATTTATTTTTTAGATATTATCTGATAAATGCGTATACCGGTACCTATAAGTATTAGTTTTTTTTTTTTATAAAATACGAATATATTGCTAACATTCATCAAGTCACAATTACAATATCAACTTCTTATAGTTATAATAATATTGATAATTTGATTTCTGACTCGTGTGTTTATTGTTCTACGTGTATAATTATAAACTTTAATTAAGCTGATTATCTCAAAATTAAATTATTTGTGATTTTGATTGACAGCTGTTATGTTTCTTGGGTACAATTGAGTAATAACAATAGTTCTACAAATTTTATGAATTTTGAACTTGACATAGATTATTTTAGTTGTATAAATTATAATCAAAATTGATGGTTGTTCAAGAATGTTATTTATGCTGTTACTGAGAATCTCAACAATCGCATGTCAACTTGATTTTTATATAGATGCTCCTATGTATTTCATGTAATAATGTAAGACGCTCGTTCAAAGTATATATATATATACTTTGCGTGTACGTTCGTCTAGTTTTTAATTCATAGAAAGGTTGAATATTCAAAGGAAAAATATAAATGTTGTCGTTCTTTATTTTTTTTATTAATATTTTATGGGTAAAAAGAACGCTATGAAATTATTGCTATTTTATATTCAAAAAACTCAATGTCATGTTATTATTTTTTTTTAAGTACTTGTTTTCTTAACTTTATAATTAGATAATTAGTCAGCTTTTTTAAATTAAAACATGCACCTATATTGTGTAAAATGCATTATGTTTGAGTATAAAATATCGCTATTCTTTATCTATATCTATTTTTATTATAATATTAGCGTTATATTTCTGATGATTATTTAATATCTATAAACTACAATGCCATTGATACTATTTGTGTTTGTACCTAGTTTACTGCATTCATAGACCTCGTTCTCTCGTTCGTTGATTAGATATAGACTTATATTAAGTAATATAGTGTTGATATTGATCACACATCTCCGTCGAATTGTCTAACTTACAATTTCTATATTATAATCTCTGAAAATCTATAGTTTTAATAATTCAAGTTACATGTTTGTTCGTTATTTTTATCATTATTGAAACTTGATACGTAAAAAAAGTAAAACTATATAGAGGCGTAACTAAATTTATTTTAAATCAAAATTATATATTCTATCTTAGTCACGTGAATATAATTATCAATTTCACATGCGTGTTAATAAATAGGTATATCGATATACCTATGTAGATATATTATATATAAATTGCCCTAAATATTAGGTAATTGGTTTCAGATGTTTATATATTACATAAGATATAAAAAAAGACAATACCTATTGTTTATCGCATTGTCGCACGCATGGGAAACTGGAAATAATTTCACTCTAACGAGTGTCGATAATTTATAATATTATTTTATTATCTTCTATCATCTACATATTTTCAGGATCCGTAATACTAATGCTATAACGTTTGGTAAAATTTAGAATTGTTCAATTGTCTATCACTGGTCAACTCATAAATAAAAAAATTTTGTTCAAAAATTAGTTTCAGATCATTAATACATCAATGTGACGATTAGTAATAATGATAGTAAAACAGACCCCTGTAGTGTTAATTTAAAACTTAAAATATATATTAAAAATAATAAAATAACTATATGTTTAGAAAAATTATTTTCGATAGAAGCACATATCTATGGCGTAGCTTCGTTGATACAATATTTATTCAATTTAACCTTATATTTTGACTAAATCTTACGACATTTATACAATATAAATTATTATACTATTACTATGAATAGTTAAATAATAAACTAAATAATTTTCTAAATAAACTAAATATATATATGGAATAATGTTCTACTCAATTAGCAGGCAGCAATTATTATGTATTAATATAGATCATTTTTTTGCTCTAAATTTGATACCTAGAAAATAGATATTAAATTTTTTTTTATTACAAAAATATTAAGTTTTTAGGTTCACACGATCATTATTGATAGTGAACTATATTGTTTCCATACTACACAATAACTGTATAATAATGTAACTAATAAAAAAAAAATATGTTTGTACGCACATTCGATAGAAATCGTTTATTTATTAATTTTTTTATTTATTTTTTTATTTTTTTATTAATTTATTTTATTGTTTATTTTTTTATATATTGAATTCAAAAAGCATTGTTCACAATTTTTTTTTAATTTAAATATAATTTATTATTTATTTTGCAGTAATTATATTGTTATTTAAAATAATAAACGCTCAAAGTTTATTTTTCTTTGATAAGCACTAATGATTTAATACTACTTATAATATTATATGATTTAAAATTAAAACATGTTTCTGGGTGCATTTTTTTACTAGATAGGAATCTAAAATAAGCTAGTATAGGCTCTATAATTAATATTAATATTAATGAAAATAACAAAATAATAGTATTAATAAATATAATAATAATATGCTGTAGGTATGTGTATTGACTACTGTGTCGAAAATATATAGAATAATCTATGGTATACCTATTATAATTTATAGACAGGTACATGATACATTGAACACCATAACTTAACGATTTAATACTTTTATAGACTAGAGTTTGACTGAGTATTAGTAAGAAACTGTAAAAATATAATTTCACTATATTGTTGATTACCCAGGTGTTAGATTAAGAACTTGATTAAAAATAAATTTCATAGCAATAAAAGAAAAATCGTGATTTTAATAATTATTTTTTTTATGAATTATTCAGTTTATTTTGTTTTATCTTTTTTTGTTTTTGTTGAGTTTAAATGTTTTCTACTGTCGATTAATTCAAAACGGATATCCTGTATGGTTTTTTATGTGATAGCTCATACACTATATATAAGTACTTTCCACAATTTTTTATTCAACCAACACGCAACCATTAAACTATAATAATGCAAATATCGTATGTTAATGAATTCTAAAAGAGGTAACCTATACGTAAAATTAAAAAAAATATATTGTTTGATATAACGTGGAAATTCTAAAAATAATTTTTCACTGTATAACACGCCTTATATCATAACTTTAAATATATTTTTTTAATAGATTATAGATGGTATTCTTTGTTTTTAATTCTGTACAACGTGGACATGTAGTGATGACATTCCGGCCAAGAAAATTAATCGGATTAAAAAAGTCGACAATGATTGAGACATTATATTATACTTGCAGAATTTACTTCCTTAACCGATCGATCGCCTTAATCTAGTATGATTACATCATAAATAGCTATTGTCTTCACGTTTAACTAAATCTATATCAATTTGTCACAGCGTACCCAATCATGTATGGTATATGTTATACATACTATTTATTTAAAATGATTACGTTAGAATTAAAAGAATTACCGAACATAATATTAAATAAACGTAAACTGTGAAATTACGTACTTTGAAATGTAACTAAATAATAACATAAATCCCACAAAAAGTCTCATATATACCTAACATGCAACTAAATAAGATTTGACTTCAGGATCTATAAAATATTAGAATTAATCTGTAATATTCTATATAGAAAATACAAACACAAATATGCATATTTTTATAAGAAATTATGATTTACATAATATAATAGGCATAAGTGCATAAAAATAGTATTAGGTATACGTGATTCTATGTTAATATATCTATGCGGTTATTTTATGAAATATAGGTAATGCATGAATTAAACAAATATTGAGTACGTATGATCAGAAAATTTAAAATGTTACTTGTTGGTATGATTTTAATATAGGTAAATAACTAATAAGTATGTATATAATTAGTCAATAATTTAATTTTTAGATACCTAGTTGCAGTGGCGCCCAACCTTATTACTATATGTAGTAGTAGCTGCACATTGAAAATAAGAGGAAAAGAATATTCAAAGAAAAAAATAATAATTATAAGTTGTTAGGAAACATACTTAAAGAGGTCAGTTTTTTATTACTTTTATAAATAAATTCAGTCACTTAGACACTTTTTTTAAATAACTTTAATTACTTCCAGTCTTAATGATACCTATAATACCTTAGTACCTTTCCAATATTACCAATACTAATAATTAATAAAACGAAAAAACCCATCAAATTTTGAGTTTTGGAGGGGATAGATGGGTGAAATTATATCATGCTACACTCAAAAAATGTCTTAAGCACCACTGCCTAGTTGATATAGTAGGTATATAGATATATTTATTGTATACCTATCATAATCTCCGTTGGGGTTTCTATTTTATAAAATTATAATTATGGAATTCCCTGTAGATAAGTATATTAGATATTAGGAAAATGCATCTGATAGAGACAAAATACTGTAAAAGTCACTTTACTGTACTGCCTGTGTCGAGTGAACCTCGTCATTGAGAAGATCACTGTAACGATTGTGTTAAGTTTGAGTTCAAAGAAATATCATTGCATACGAAAAACGATATTCGTGACGGTTTGACAGCCTAAATTCCTGAAGATATTTTATTATAATATATTTATTATTTATATTAATATTTTATTTTTCTATTAGTATAATGATATAGCCGTATAGGCTCGGCGTGGAGATGGGCAGAAAAACCAATTTTTGTCGGTACGTAGTTGGACGAATATTTTGAAAAGAATTAAACATGTTTTACCTTTGACCTTTTCAAAGTAACGAGTTAGATATAATTTTGTACCAGAAACCTCCCATAATGTTATAATTTGAACTATTTGAACTGCTCTAAAAGTTGATAACAAATACACACATAAAAACGTTTTTCTAAAATCAATACATTTATCACTCTGCTTAGAATCAAAAATTAGATGAATATATTTCTACACAAGTATACAAATTAAATTC
This sequence comes from Pentalonia nigronervosa, assembly GCA_014851325.1. Lineage (NCBI taxonomy): Eukaryota > Metazoa > Arthropoda > Insecta > Hemiptera > Aphididae > Pentalonia > Pentalonia nigronervosa. Next base: position 14,390 of record JACXSJ010002715.1, on the reverse strand, counting down.
GAGCGTATATAACTAGTAGGGCATTTTGAAAATGTCAAAAATGAACATTTGAACATAATTATATGAAGAAAGTTTTTAAAAACAAAACTATTGCTTTTTTTTTTTATTGATTCCTTTTTAATAACGGTGGTTGAAGTACACATTATTTAAGGAGTGAAATAACAACACAATAAGAATTATATTACTATAATGTATTTTATTAAGTCATCCGTCAATTCAATGTTAATTGATGAGCAGCATGGTTTCTGCCCTGAACGTTCAACTTGTAACCTTATTTTTTTAAATTATGTTTTTGATGCTTTTAAAAATTGTACTCAGATTGATGAAATATATACGACATTACAAAGCATTTTACCGCTTTGATCATACTATCACAGATTAAATAAAAAGTTATTATTTTTAGTTTTATTTAATCTGTAATACTATCCTAATGGAAGCTTTGTTTAAATTTTGTTTTGGTGAGCTATTGTTGTTATGGTTTCGTTTTTATCTAGGGGATCACAAACATATTGTTCATGCTCACAGTGTTAAGTCTATGTTATTGATGTTATTTCTGGTGTTCCTAGAGGTCATCTCTCTCCGGGAAAATGTAAACTGGGCACACAATTACCTTTTTGTTGTTAACATGGCCAGGAAATTGCAGGCACCTAATAAAAAAGGTTGATTGTAAACTCAGCTCTTAGATTTTTATCAATATACATATACTGATAACAAAAATATATTCTGTCATAATCAAATTAAAAAAAAAAATACAACTGAACTCTATATTAAAATCAACAATCTATTATGAACCATTTAATTTCAAAGTTCCAAAACAAAAATAAAATAATTGTTGAAAATCACGTTTAAAAGTATAAAAATAAAGACATTTTAGTAAATGAATACCTACGTCAAAAAATAAATTTGACTTATATTTTTACATTTATATAATTTAATTCTTTTATAACGAATTCACATACTTTTTAATAACATGAAATTGAGAATAAAACAAAATAATTTTTGGAATATAATGAGAATTGCCTCTTTGTGGTGTCCTCTGGGTAATGCTAAACGATTCTCAAAAATATTGTAAGATAATTACTAATTAGATATGAGAGCATCTGGGCATATTATTTTTTTTCCCTGGCCCGAGTTTATAATCGCCCTTCTTTCCTGTATTTTTTCTATTATTTAATAACAATACTAAAAATATTATTATTAACAGTAGCTTTCTTCTCTTTGCTGATGATCTAAAATTATTTTTAAAGATTAACTCTCTTAAAAACTATTATTTATTACAAAATGATCTTAATTCTTTAATGATTTTGACTAATGATTATGTATTGGATCTCAATTTCTTTAAATGTTACTCAATGTATTTTTACAGAACCCGTGAACAACTAGATTATTTTTACTCAATCGATGCTAAACCTTTATTATGAACTGATAATAAGGTCTTAGACTTAGGTATCACGTTCGACCGCGAGTTAATTTTTCATTATCATTTAGATTTAATATGTTGTAAAGTGCTAAAATTACTGGGTTTTGTGAAAAGAAGATTTCATGAGATTAAATTAGTGACCCCTATAAATCATTATATTGTGCCTTTGCGAAGTTTATATTGGAATATGAAGTTGTTATGTGGGATCAATATACTGCTTGTATTAGAAATCAAATTTAACATGCACAACGGAATTTCCTTAACTATGCAACTTTTACGCTAAATATTGATCATCTGCATCATGATTATATTTTAGTTATGAAAAGTCTTGGTTTGAGTACTTTAGTTTATAGAAGGCAAGTTGCTAATTTAAATTTTCTTGGGCAATCAATTGATGGTAATATCAACTCCATTGAATTACTTTCAATCATTAATTTTAATGGCTAACACACATATCCATTTTTTATATTAAAATACAATACCTATTATTTAGAAAATCAGCCAATAATTAGGATGATGCGTATGATAATAGGGATCCATTATCTCTTTAATATAGGTATTTGTATCAGATATTTTTATGAATAATGAATTATGTATTTAGATTTTAGATGTTATTATACATTATTATTAAGCAAAAATATGTATTGTGATTATATTTTATGTAATTGCGCTATGCTCGTATTGTTAAATAAAATAATATACTACAACAAGTAATAAAACATTGTATTTTTACAATCTTTTCTATAAATTATTGTAAAGGCTTTTCCAAACTTATCAAAATATTAAATACGAATATATAGTAGGTAAATGATAAGTTATAGCTTATACCTTATCGATACAATACTATTAAAATTCAAATTAGATATTTATTGATAAGTATGCTGTTACATAAAAAAATTATTAAATTATTTTTAAATATTATTATTTTAATTATATATTATTATCATAATTATATTTATATTTTTGATATTGCTTTACCTACGTTAATTACATATATATGTGTGTGTTAACTTTTAAACAATTAACAAAGACAAATATTTTTCTAGATTATAATTAATCACAACCTTATAAATTACAATAAAATAATATTTTATATTAAAATTGTTTGACTTAAATTATTCATTTTTAGGGATACAATACTAGACTATCTGCCTTTCTAGGTTATAATATATATATATATATATATAAAAGTTTTCATTATTATATGGGGCAGGGTACTAAACTTCACTACTCATAAACTGCCAATTTCATTGTATAAACTCTATATTATAGATTGAACGATCGAAAGTGATAAATAAAGTTTTCATTAAGTGCAGACAGTACTAATTACTCGTTTCATTAATCAAATTCAACAACATCGCGTGAGAATACTGATGTGCTGTATAGAAACAGTGACGACAGTTGTTAAAAGTATTTTCCGGGCTTCGTTCACCAGTACAGTTTTTAAAACTCAAGTCGCCTGTCATTTGGACTAATTTAGTTTATCTGATTTAGTTTTAATTTTAAATGCTTTCTGTGACACCATCGAATATTCACGATTGTAATTCAAAATTCGAATTACGTGCACGAATGAAGAAATGTATAGGTAGTTGCACGTTGGTATACACCTATAATTACTTGTGGGATATTTTAATATCATAGCCTACTTATATATATTACATATATCGTATATTGATATAAATATAGTGATTGCTATACATTTATCCATAATCTTATATATAGTTATAATAACATCACACCAGTAAGTCTGCGCAGTGATCACAGTGTTGAATAATAATGTATAGGTAACGAAATTAACACGCGTTACTGTAACGAATATCGATACTACTTTGTTTTAACGCGTTAGGTGTGTAATTTCGTTAGAATTTTTTTTGAGTAACGAAAATGTAATAGAAATTATTTTGACAAGTGATTCCTAACATTTAACGCATTACCATTTCAAGTATCAAGAATTAGAAAAATAGTTTTTCAATTGATCGGAAAAATGAATAATACTATAATTAGTATTATATACAGTGAGTGTATATTATTTTAAATTTAACCCGTCACGCTTTAGTTTTCAATGTTTTGGACAACATATTATTTACTTTAACTGTACTTTATTTAATTTTTCTCAAAATACATTTTTTATGTTTGACATATCTTGTTTAAATTAAAGTTTAAACATACATTCTATATATATTTACATTGGTTATCGATTGATGATTAATAAGAAATTTGAGAAATAAGTAATAACCTTGAATAACTTTTTTTCATAACTTGAAAAGACGAAATTACAGTTTTATTTGAGTAACAAGTAAAGTAACTTAATCACTTTTTAAAAGTAATTTATTCAACATTGATTGATCATACGCAATGTTTTCAGTTATTATACAACTATTATAATAAATTATTAAATATCATATGCAATAACATAATCATAATTGTATGTACCTGTTTAGTGCAGGTTAGCATATTTAGGTTTGGTTACTTAGTATACATTTACCATATGCAAAATTAATGGCAAATTGGCACCACTAATCTCAAATAGATAGAGTACTCTTATAATATTATATTGTCTAGAATAATTTGTTCTCATTTATATTCAGTTTACATAAGAAAATATTTATAAAATATACATTATGTGTTAATTCATTTAACAGTTCACGAAAAGTACTACCTACTTCAAGTATAGCAACATGCAATAATAATCTTTCAAACTGCTATTATTTTTCATCATTATTAGTTATTACTTATTATTATGTCAGTTAGTCTATCTATCAACTTTCGATTTTCAAATCATAACTTTTGTTTTTAATTGGCTGAAGTAAAGCACTCTTTTTATAAATATGTTTTTTGTGCAAAATATACCAATACTATTGAACTAAGTTATAGTTTTTTTTTAAAAAAATTAAGATTTAATTATTTTGAGTACTGTTTAAAGTACAATTAATATGCAAATAAACAATTTGCACATCCGTTGTTCACGAAGTATTATCGATAGTATTGTATAATTTCCTTAGTCAGTATACTAGAGCCAAAAGTCATATAATATAATATATTGTATATAATACAAAAATAAGTATATAGGTTATTTATAATATTTATAAAAACGCAGGTACACTTTGTTATTTATATAACTTGATGTATTTTAGTTCGTCTGATTATAATCAAATATGTTATTATTTGTGAAATGTATAATATATTTTAAAAATAATATTTTTATTCAAATATAATATAGTCAGTTAGTCAAACGAATTTTCGTAATAATAAAATAAAAAAACAACTAATAATTCGCTTACCGGTTGTCGTTTATTTTAACGTACCTACATTGCACGGAACGGTAAAATCGTCTAAATTGTCAATTCGAATCACGCAAGACAACTAAACAAAGAAAAAAAATAACAGACCTTGTTTATTTTTCTTGTGCACGCACAGAGTAATCTATATTATTGTTTGTTGTAATAAAAAGGAAAAAATTTGATGGTAGCGAAACCGAATCGATGTAGTTATTGCGTATATATATTGCGTAATATAGGTATTATATATGTAGCCTAGCGTCGGAAACGTTGGTAAGTATTCAAATTTGTAAAAATTTAATAAACAATACGATTAAATTTGATTACACGCGTTTAATTAATTCGCAATTATTTCACAATTGATTAGAAAAAATGCAATTAAAATATAGGTTAAATATCCCAGTAAAAAAAAAAAATAATAATCTCCAGTCGAAAAAAATTCCTTTTAAATAACACTTAAAGCAAAAAAAAAAAAGTAGAAAATAAAATTTACTAGCATTTTTAAAACAACTATAATAATTATTGTTCAGTTTAAAATTGATGTAATTCTTAACAAAATTCTTTACAAAATGTAGTAAGTAATTAAGGTATTAATTATAGGTAGTAACTATATCTATTACAATTTATGGTTCTGACTTATAAGTAATTATTCCTGTCAAATGTTTGTTTCATATAATCATAATATCATTTCCATCATCTTCTCATCATACTTGATGGTCGTTGTAATCGTTAGAATCATATGTTTATGGAACAAATCGCATTACTATTTGAAAACTTTTAACATTTTTACTGATTAGCTATTAATTATACATACATTTAAAACCTAACCATTCATTCGTGAATATACGAAATACCTAAAGAATTCAAACTTTAAGTTTTTGAAACAATTTATCAATTTAGAACTACATTTTTTATTTACTTTATAGTGTGAAAAGGATTTTACTTTTTTTTAAAAATTTAACTTTTCTTCTAAGTTATTATTTTACATTATTACATATTTTTCCAGGGCTTGTATTTGAAAAAAAAAATGTTATAAGTTATTTACAATCTAAACATTATAATAGTTTTGTGTTTATCATTATTTAGAAGTAAAACGTTATACAACTTTTTCGTTTATCCATAAAATTAATATCTTTTATGAAGAATGGCCCAGGTACGGAATATAATAAATTCTTCGATTGATTGCTATGATAAAATTAAATATCTTGAAATAAATATATCTATAAAACCATTATTATAACTTTTAAGTAAATGGATTTTAAATTATCCCATTTTGTGTTATTTCTCGTTTATTGATATTCTATATATTACGCTTTGCGTTATGTTTTGTTTAATGATATATTATATATTTTGTTATTCATTATGTTTTATAGTATTTAATTATTTTTGTATGTCGTTTTCCGTTTTAATTATGTTTATAAATTGTAATTTTTTTTTTTATCATATATAACGCTATTATAACTTTGCATGCCCTGTATTTTTGCAATTAAGTATATTGTGGTGTCACTGTATCGATCATCAAATTCCCATCTATAAAAGTTCTAGGAAATTAAATTTTTTCGAACAGAGTAACAAGATTTTATTTTAATAGTAAAATGAACATTATTTTTATAGAGTTAAAACCTTAAAATATTTTTATGTAATAAGAAGGTTGAAAGTGAAAAACAACAAAAAGAAAGAACAAATAATGAATAAATGTAAGCAAATACGTATTTTTTCTAATAAATAATATTGATCCTTATTTGGATTCTTTTTTTTTATATTTATTTTTCACCTGTGCGTTTAAGTATAAAAAATATTATTTTAATAAAATACAATTTATTTATTAAATTAAATATAATTTAAACAGCAGCTTTTTGGATATTCAAATAGGTATACCAATAAAACGGTAGAAAGCATCAGATGTATAATTTATAAATAATTATAATATGTCTTATGTCTGTAAATCCTCATGAATTATTGTAGGTAGGTACTACGACCTTGAATTAGCAAATTGTTAATCTAATGCAGCCTGCGTAGGTAAGTCATTTGTTTCGCATGCGATTCAGTCAAACCATGAGTACGTGCACATTACGTTTTCTTTTAAAGCGAATATTAAGTCGATTAGAAAAATTATACACCTACATAATAATATAGGTATATTGTTTTAATAATATGTAGGTAACTACCTGCGTGAATAGGCATCTATAATATTCTATCAGCAGTTAGATATCTACATAATTTTTATACATTTAAACAGCATACGGTATACAAGTACATAACCTATAAAGTATACGCCTAAAAATAAGCGCTACGGTTTTCATGATAATTTGAGTAATAGAATGTCTTATATTTTATTGTATTTATTTATTTCCATTGGTTGTTGTATGTGGACTGGAGTTCAAACTGAGCACACCGTACGATTTACAATTATAACATAATACCTGAAGTCTGATAGAAGAATACTAAGGTTTATGTCAGATGAAATATTTGCTATAGTTCTAGATTGACATATTTTTATACTTATAGGCGTAGGCGAAAATCAGCTTTTGCTCTCATGAAGTGACATATTTTTAAAGGCATTAAGTATTTGAGGTCTGTAGTTGTTTTTTTCACGAAGAATGCAACTTTTTAGTGATCATATTGCACGAAAATTTCTTAATAAAATAGTATATTTGACAATAGTATTGATTAGTGGTTAAATAATAGATTTGGAATTTTATTGAATCTTGAAAACGAGAAGGCAGATATTTAAAATTATTGCGATGACTGTTAAAAAAAATTTTAATTTCTTGACTGTAACAAGGCACTATGAAGTATATAGCATAATACATTTGTAATAATTGCAGAAGGTAAGCCTAGCATTATATAATTATTTATATGATATAATCACTATACCTAATATTATACGATACATAAACACACGCAATAATGAAATAGGCGACATTATCACGCTCAAAGGTGGGCGAACTTTGTATTTATTGTATAAATTGTATTATTGTAATATATTATATCATATACTGGAAATGGTGCAAGGAGCAGGGTTTTGGAAAAAATTATTATTCGAGGTTGCTGACCTTGATTTTACTCGGCACGATAATAGTTTTGTAATTTTTTATGTTTACGGATATACTGTATAGTATAATATTTGATGTTATTTATACAAACTCAATTCATTTGGACTTAACATGAAACGCGATTATGGTAAATGACAAGTACGATGACGTTTATCGTTTATGCATTTTATATTTGTATTAATTGTGATTTATGACGACGAACTGTATGGCGCGTGTTGTTAACTCAATAAACGAGCGTTTTGTTTTAATATTGCAGTGTTCTAGATCAATTTTCTGAGTAAACCGAATACAAAAATTATTATTATACTTATAAGTGCGTCAAAAATAGCGTCAAACGAACCATATTTTGTGTTATTACGATTGCCAAAATATGTGCAGTGTCATAATATAGCACGCGATTAGTTTGTTGTTTGTGTATGTTATAATAATTGGTATTTATATATTAAAGTTTCGAACCATGCTATTGACGAAACCTCATGATACGTATGGAAATGAAACTTTCATTGAAAGACTCTGTCAAGTTCCTATATTTTATAAGTACAGCTGTGAACTTTTTCAAAGTTTATTTTTATAAATTAATATCTACAGCATGCCGTTTTATAATACTCGTGTCGGGAAAAAAAATATTACTTAAATCTTGGTTATTTAATTTATAATAAAGTTTTGAACGTTCTAATTAAAACGATAAAATGAAAAAAAAAGTTTAAAAATAAAAGGAGAGCGTAACGCGCATTTAATAATAGTGTATTACGTCTCGCAGATTATATAATTATTACTTATTAGAATCTTAATTTTAACGTGTTTTATTAAATTTGTATTTTTTTTTTTTTTGGCATTTAGATTTTTAGTTAAGTTCCCTAACATTGAGGATGAGTATTCGATTTAATTATTATTGAATCAAGTAAAATAAAATGTTGTGTAATTATATGATAAGTTCAATGTTCAAATTTACAAAATAGAAAACATTGAGAATCGCCTACAAATATGAGAGACGTGGTCATGATATCAAAAATTAAGTGGGGAGGGGCTGTAAATACGTGACTCTATAACGTTCCCCGTACCAAAAATACGTGTTTTAACTTTTTGTTCCATGTCAATGTTTAATACATCGATGAGCATTTGAATAAATGTGTTTGCATGACCAGTCCTAACACTATATCGTTAAACTTAGTTATGGGAGGCTGTAGACTTGTGCAAAATACTGCAAATCATGCTAATAATCACGTGTTAAATATTGGCGTATAAAAATAAGTATTTAGTTAAGCACATGTTTTTAGCCTCAATTCATTTTTGATTTCATGCTTAAACTGAAGAATGAATAGTTCAATGCTTTATTATTTTCATCTCTAAAATATATTTAAATACAAACAAACACGCATATGCGTATACTTTATTTCAAAAGTGTTACTCATATGGGATTTTTTTCTAAAATCTTTAATTTATTTAAAATGATGACAATCCTTATTATAATAGTATAGTTACTATATTGATAATGTGTATATTCTTATGAATATATATTATACATTTATACATTAAATGTTCAATTCTAGATACTAGTAATAAGTTTCAAGATTTTTAAATTGTGTTTAACTGTAATGGATATTATATAGTGTGATGGTTGTAAACAATAAACATTTATATTATTATAAAAGTTGGCATGCTAAATTGTGCCAACAACAATTTTTTTTGAAAATGTCAATATGAGGATAGGGACACTTACGTACTGTTGGTCGTTACAGTGCTATACAAACTATTAGCACACTTACGATTTGCTTGCATATGTGTCTATTCTATGAAATTTAATAAAATGTATTTTATTTTATTTTGCATAGGTGCGGTGCCAGAAGAAAAATTTCCAGTCATGGTCTGGTTTCATCCTGGCGATTTTCATTGGGGAACGCCGATCTATTGGGACGCTTCAGTTTTGGCCGCTAGACACAAAGTACATTATATTAATTTCACAATTTATAATTAAGTTATCAAATATAAGCCGAACTAAAATACTCCTGTAAACATCTAAACGTGCATTACGTATGTACTGGTCTCATTACCCTTTACAACTATAATAATCTCTAATGTATTTTACAATCATGGTTAGTTGACGGTACTGGACAAATATTTCACATTTTAAATATAACTTTAATAGCCTTAATTATATACGAAAGGTCGTAAGCTCGTAAGCTAAAATACAGTTACAAATCATTAAGTTTTCAATAAATAAATTTTAAAACTAGAAAAACACTCAAAATTATTGAAGTATAAATGTATTTGGAAGGCATAAGGTTTTATAGAATATTATAGGTCACAACTTTTCTTTCAATTTCGTGGTTTTGACACCCTTGTAAACTTTAAATAATAATATTTCAGTATCAATCTTATTGTTACAATATGCAATCCAATAGATTATGCCAAACTGTAATTAATCACTTATTCCATACATCAAATGTTATAAAATTTAAAGTTATATTTTCAACCAGTGAAAAAATGAAAAATAAAATGTATTATTGAAGTTTATTTTGAAATGAATAACGGAACATATTTTTTCCAACGAAATTTGTTGACATTTTAGAATATTAAATTCTTTAAATAATTCTTCTGTGCAATATAATGTGTTTCTTGTCTATATACATATATAATGAGTGTTATCTAAACTGAACAATGAACTTGTGCCGCAGGTGATCGTGGTGACGACGGCATATCGGTTGAACATACTGGGATTTTATACGGATAACACTGCGGAGGCGTCGGGCAACTGGGGACTGCTGGACCAGGCGGCCGCATTGGACTGGGTGCAGCGGAACATCGACAGCTTCGGCGGCGCAGCGCAGAACGTAACGGTGTTCGGGCAGGGCTCAGGTGCGGTGAGCGTGGGCCTACACGTGGTGTCACCCGGTTCCAGGGACAAGTTCCATCGGGCGATCAGCATGAGCGGAAACGCGCTGCTCCGGACGGCCGTGATGACCGCTGAAGGACCGGACGCAGTGCTGGACGCATTGGCCGATAAGTTCAATTGCTTCCGAAACACGCTGACCGGGTGCCTGCGGAACGTGGACGCCGAGGCACTGGTGAAAGGTGGCGGTTCGCTGACCCGTTGGGGACCGGTGGTCGACGGCCCAGCGCTGGCCAACGACAGCAGCGGCCAAGAACCGTTTCTACCGGACATGCCGGCCGCGCTCATGGAAGACGGGCGGTTCGCCGCTGTGCCGCACATGATTGGCTACAACCGGATGGAGGACGCATTCAACGCGTTTGACAGTGTGGACGTTGGTGGCGGTGGTGGTGAGGGCATAACCAGGGATCGGTTTGAGGCATTAGTACGAGAAGGCGTCGTGAATGACGACGAGGATGGCCGTAGGATGCGTCAGCTTCTACGGCTCCAGCAACAACAGCAACAGCAGCCGGCCGCTACAGTCACCACTGGCGAAGCGGTGAGTGGACTCTCGGACAGTAGTAGCGGCGTCGTCGACGACGAGGGGAACTGTACGCTGGACGCTGAATTCGTGGTGGACACGGTCGTGTTACGGTATGCTAGGCAGACGGACGACCCAGAAACTCTGCGCCGGAACTACGTGACCATGGCTGCTAACAAGGCGTATGGGGCCACCGGTTACCGGGTGGCCGGTTACGTGTCACGTTTGAACGCCACGTACGTGTACCGGTACGAGTACAAGCTGCGCGCGACCAAAGCGCTGCCTGCCGCCGCCGAGTGGATGGACGCGCCACATGGTGCCGAGCTGCCCGTCGTGTGGGGTATGCCGTACTGGCCGGCAGCCGCAGCCATCGACTGGACGGCCGCCGACCGCCGGATGTCGGACACCGCAATGGCACTGTGGACAAACTTTGCTCGGTACGCCGATCCGGCACACCGGTCAGCCGCGGTCAACGTCCGGTGGGATGAGTACGAGACACGCAGCCCGCGTGCTATGGTGCTGGACAAGGTACCGAACATGTCGCAACCCGATCAAGAGCCAGAGTTCTGGAACGAGTATTACCCCAAGGTGATGGCTGTCGCGCTTCAGTGCTGCGTCAACCACACCACAGAATCGGCAGCCATTTCCGTTTTCGGGGGGTCTGGGCCCCCCGTCCTCATGACCCTCGTTCTGGTGGCTCTATCGTCGTCGTTGATCGCGGGCTCACCGTCCCTGCTGGCGTAAGCGCGCCCGACCACACGAATGCCAACCTCATGTTATTATATCGTATGGACGATGATTATTACAGTATAATATGCGTTACTACTAGGTCTATTGTTCTTTAAAATTATCATTCTCATTAGGTCTGTGGAATGCATCTTAAATTTTTAAAATAGCGTTAATTCCGGAAGCGCACAACCACGCGGTTTCGTTGCGAAGAAAGTCGAGAAAATATCGATTTCTTTCTCTATGCACGCGGTTTGTAAATGACATTGAAATGACATGAAATAATACGCACGAAAAAATATTATAACAATATTATTTAGTTATAGTATGAAATATTGGAAAACGATAACTGCTCTACTGCAGCACCACGCGTGTCATGAGAGTCGACAGTAAGTGCACCTCACACGAACCAAACGCATAATTCAGTCATATATATATATATATATATATATATATATATATATATATATATATATATACGTCTATAAATTAAAGCGAAATAATAATAGTTATCGAAACAACGAACAAAAGTATACACACAATTATTTAGCACTGTTGTTTGAATTTTTAAAAGAAAAATACCTTAAGGATAAAACTTATTCTTGCGTTATTTACAATATTCGTGGTAATTATAAGGATTTATAGTGATTTTGTCATGATGTGTTTTTATAACTTAATACTGTATTTTTATTAGTTATTGATGTTGTTCTATTATTAGAAATGTAGGAAGGGGCTTGATTATACGCCTTGTGTCATAGAATGTTACTTTTCAATTTGTATTCCTAAAATATATTTCAATACAACTAAACATGCACATATACATATATATAATTTATTTCAGAAGTGTATAAAATGGGATTTTTTTTTCAAAATCTTTAATTTAAAATTCATTTAGAATAATAATAATTTATATACTCTATAAATGGTGTATATATGTTCTTACAAACATATTAAATAATAATATAATATATTAAATGCTTTTTCTTAATTCTAGGTACCTTACTAAAGTTAGAATATTTTTAAATTGTAATTAACTGCAATGAACATCATAGTGTGATATTTTTAAACAACGAAAACTTTTATTATTTCTTAGTTTATTGCATAGAGTATTATTTTGTCTTCAACTTAATATATATGCAATTTAAATATTTTATGTGGCCCTTTTTTATTATTATGCTATTCAATAAAAATACTATCAACATTCAATTTTTAAATGGAAACTAATATCATGCAGGTTATTTCTATAAATTTTAACTGAACAAAAATTTTAATTTATTATTCATAATTGTATTTAAAGACTAAATTAGCAGATTGATGCACCACAAATATGGTGGTATATATATATTAAAAAAAAAATTCGTTCAATATTCGATATTTTTATAGGTACATCGAAATTATTTGAAAAATAAATTGTTTTAGTTTTTAAAATAAAAATATAGCTTCGGGCTATTTAAAAGTCAACAGTTACAATAGTGGATTCGCCAACAAATACGAGAGTGAAAAAAATAATTAGGCCAATATTATATAAGACAATAGTATCGCATTTTTCCACAGAGAATCTTTCAAAAAAAGTCAATACTTTTCAAAATTATGAGTAGTGACTGTTAATAAGTACTCTGTATACATTTATAATCTATATTATATTTTATATCATTTTTTGCTTAAACTGCAATGATATTATGTAATTATGGTGTTAGTATTTCATATAGTCAGTGTGTTTCATATTTTGAAAAACGTACTTCAAATCATCAAAAATAAGATAAAATGTACTTTTTTGCAAAAAAAATACACTTCTAATATTTAAAAATAAATTGTTTTCGATCCACTGTGTCTACGTTTCAATACAATTACAAAATATCGATATACATGTGTTGCTTTTGACCATAATATTTATCGTTTTCTAGTCCCCACAGTCCACTATTCCAATTAACTCACGTAAACGGACAGAGTTATGTAAACATAATAAACATTCCTTATACAGTAGAACCTCGATTATCCGTGACTCGATTATCCGTGTTTGCGATTAACCGTGCTCACTCTTCCAAAAATTATATAATTTATTTATAATCGAACATTTTATATTACATAATACACGATATCGACAATTATATTAATGACATTTTTGACGATAATAATATGAAGATAAGCAATATTGTACATCGATTATTATATTTATTGAATCACCTTCAGTTTGCTTTTTTCCTTCGCTATCGCCGAACGTAACGTGTGGTATAACGTATTAATCTAATAATGAGTGCTAAACGAAAACGTGTCGTTCTTTCTCTAGAGAAAAAAGTGTTGATTATTAACCGGGTTGTAGATCATGATGAATGTGTTCAAAAACTTGCAAATGAATTCAGCGTGGGTCAACAGACAGTTCGTGACTTAATCAAACAAAAAAATGAAATTTTCAAGTTCATATCTTGTGCAGAAGTATCAGGTAAGAAGAGAAAAACTATGAAAAAGTCATCATTATCTGACATGGAATCTGCTCTTTTTT
>JACXSJ010002714.1:10360-38355 GCA_014851325.1 Pentalonia nigronervosa | reverse complement strand
TAATTACCAATTGTGATTCGACGATAACGTATGTGACGATTTAATTAAATCCACGGTGTCGTTAATTGTATTCAAACTGTTCTGATTTTAACTATTTCTTTTATTACACTATGCACTCGTATTATTTCGTCTACAAATAATTTTTTAAATATATACTTAATTAGTACAAACACTTTGTTGATTTCGCTTAGCAGTTGAAATTATTTATTAAATCGTATGTAACTAGGTTGATATATAGTAATAGTATCAGTCCCGCCCGGCGTTGCCCACGCCAAATATATTTGTTTATTTTACGTATACGTATAATGTACAGCTAAAAGCTCACGGCTTATAAGCGCTTATTCATCGATGTATTAGATATACAATTTAGATATAAAATGTTGTTTCTTACCAAATCCACCCCCTTAAAATAAAAATGTTGAAAATCTTTTTATGGTGCACGGCGAAATTATAATATTAATCTATCATCAAAATGTCAAATCGATAGCTTTAATCGGTCCGGATCTTCGCTGATTATGAATCAGTCAAATGTATTAACTTTAATCAATGGCAATCTTACTTTGTTCGTAAAAAAAAATAACAACGTATATTCAACTCTCGCTGGCTTATTAATCGGTTAACTGAAATTACCTTCGTATTTGTTTCCGAAATTATTTCGTGAATTATTTTGATCATAACTTTTATTAAACTCTTCTGGTTTGTCATATATTAAGTATAATATTATATTGGCGTTTATGTCCTAGTTACTAATTTTAGATCAAATGATAAGTATTTTTTAAATATTGTTGGCACTTGTGTCATTATATTATAACCTCTGAAATGGCTATAATACGTTTGGGCTATGTATTTATTATATTTATTTTACAATTTTTGATGTCATAAATCATTGTAATATATTAATTTCTACGTTTGTCGAAATCTTTTTTTTTTTAGCTATACAATTATAGTTTATACTAGTATTTTTAATATTAACTAGTGCGCATGGGGAGGGCTAATACCTTTAAAAAATGGCCTAGCCGTAAATTCTCCCAATTAGCAAAAAAACAAAATGTCAACAGCAAAGCGCAGCGTAACGGGATTATCCAATAAACATCCAAAAACAGCATTACAATATTAATTTGAGATGACGTCTCGGACTTTCGGTTTTCTGGGCACGGTGTACTCGGAAAATATTGGAAACTGAGTGAGGATTGTCGGATGAGTCTCGCCGTTCATATTTTTATTTTATTTTATTTTTTTTTTTTTGTTGCCATCGCAGTTTTTTTTTATACGGCTAATTATCTATTTCCGGAGTAATATTATTTAAATATTATAATATCGTCATTAATTGTCATTATAACGATTTAATTATCTGATGATATTAATGGTACTCTTGTGAAAAAGCCATGTCCCTTATTTTATTTATACATTTTTTTTTTTGTATAATTAGTTAAAAAAAAATATTATTTTATATTATAAAATATGGTGTATAAAGATATATTTTTATAGTAAAGATAAAATAAAATAGAGGCGATTAGAGGCCCATTTTTTTTTCAATGTCTCCTCAACCTAAAGACTCACGCCTCGCCACTGAAAATAAATTATATGGATGTTGAATTTATGACAAAACCTAGGAGATCCGGGTTAGGATATTCAAGAAAAATTAAAAATCAATCAAATTGATTTTATATTCCGAAAGCCCTTGAATAATAACCAACAATATCATTAAAGATCCCAGAAATTAATGTTATTTGTAGAAAATTAAATATAAATAAAGTTATTTATAACAAATGAGTAAACTATAGTTTATAAAAATAATTAATATTACAATTGTACATGATATACTTACCTCAACTCACCAGTCACCATTCATAGGGCATATAATATAAATAATTTTGCTTATATTTAATATTAACAATGTATAACATCGTTGTTATAACAATACAATTTGACATCATATGAAATTAAAGTTTTTAATGACTAGAAAAATAAATAATTTTAAACAAATACATTTCAATAATACTACAAATTTTATTGAATTTTACTTCATAATTAAAAATGCAATAATTATCCATAATACAATTTGCTTAGCTATTTTTTATTAATTATAAAATATATTTTTGATCATAATTACATTATATTGACCAATATCTATAAAAAAATTTGACCTAATTATTTAAAATCCTACTACAGTTTTTTAATGTCTTACTTTGTTTGGAAGTCCAACCATTTGATGACTTGATTAGTTATTTGGATTATACCTTTACAAATATTTCAACTTTAAAATAACTCATTTACATATTAATTGTTAGTTAACTGTGAGAATAATTAGTACTATGGTACTACCACAGGTATAAAACCATACTAGATTACGAACAATCATCTGAAAAGTGTGTCTTGGTTCACAATACGCTTTTACCCTTTGACCATTGACATAATATTATATGTGTATGACGCTAGCACGATAATGTTTACAAATGTTAACTGATAACAAGCAATAACAAATAATAATTTTTATAATTAATAAATACAGAATACTAATAAATAAAAAACAGAAAAGAAAAAGAGGTTATATTTTGGCCTTTAGATCATAGTATGATCTAAGTTTGCTTCTACAATATATTTCAGATGACTGATCGCAAATTTTCTAAACATTAATCTAGTTTTGGTATACATCCATAACATAAACCATATTAAAAGTAAATAAACTTAATCAATTTATTAATATAACATGGTAAATATTTGATACAATTTATATATTAAAAACTGTATACAAGGTGTAACAGAATGACCAAGTAAATGAAATAACTTTTGTTTTTATCAATATTTTAAAATTTAAGTTAACTTATATCAATTTTTAATTTTATATTTCTCAAATTTTTATGATTCACACTCTATACCAAAACAATTATTTAGATAAATAAAAACTTGATAAAATTAATACATTTAATGCTTTTTCAAGATATAATAAAATAAAAATAGATGTGTGATAATGAGAATAAAATATAATTTAATACCAATAAATTACACAATATTATAAATTATATAAAAACAAGAAATATATATTTGAAAGTAAATATATTTATCATTAGTAGTATGAAAATAGAACAATTTTATTGAGTTCGCACCTTATAATATCTGGGTATAAGTAGTTACAAAAGAACATTTTTCCATATGACTTAAATCTAATACTGAGACGTTTGTTTACTATAAAGTAATAAGAATAATTATATGTGATTTTTCAAGGATTGCTATGGGAAATTTAATGATGCAAAAATGAATGGATTCAAAGAAAATGTATTAATACACTTATATAATTCTAGTTACTAAATTTTGTATAATCAAGATTTTTCTTAAGTTTAGTGTTAAAAAAGCACTCAGTTGTTGTAAAAGTTGCTCACTATACTCTGTTCAAGTTAAGAAATGTAGTTCATGGTGACCAGTTTTCAAAAGGTGTCAGTCAGACGACACCCATTGGTCACCCACACTGTACCAACTATCAACATACCTGTCCTATAGTATTGCTATGCCCCTGCACACTAGTCAGTCACCGACTGAATTTCTTATCTTGAAGAGAGTATAATATTCATAATAATTTACCAACTTCAACGTTTTATTTTTGTTGTTTGATTTATGTATAAATGTGTAATAGTACCATTATTGCAATAAAACATTTAGTTTTTTTTTTTTAATATTAAAAATACTATAAGAGATAGTTGCCAGTTGCAACATGTCATGTTGCAATATGTGACTATTGCAATTACAGAGGAGTACATGATAAAAATTACTTTTATAATATTTTAAATATTTAAAAAAAACTAAATACTTTAGACAAATGTTTGTCTAATTAATATTTCCAGTGTATTAAAACACATCACAAACAAAAATTTGAAATATACTATATAAGCTATATACTATAAAGGTCAGTTAATTATTGTGTGAAATTAATAACTCTTACACGTACAAGAAAGGCAATTACAACACCTTAGGTCCAATAAAATCGCTCGTTTTTTTTTTTCATTTCCTTTAAAATTATTAAATAAGTATATTATAAATAAATTTAATTAATAATTAAAAATTGTATATGAGTTTTCTGATCAACTGATATACATCAACTGACACATCACAGCGCTTGTTTTATGATACACTAGAAATGATAATTAAATCTATTGAATCCAATCCAATACTTTCCGAAGAAACTCTGGTTTACAATCCAATTTAAAATTAACTTTTGATATGGAATAATAAAAACAGAACTGAGAAAAATACCATTGATTTTTTCATTTTTGATTTCAATTCATAATACAAAAAAGATAAATAAAAAAAATATTAAAAAAATAAAAATAAAAATATAAATTTTAATATTTTAATATTAATATTTTGTATAACAGATAAATATAAAACATACTATGCAAAAAGGTATGGGTAAATGTATTTAAAAATATTAAAGATAAATGGAAACTACCTTTTTTATATATAAGTATTTAAAATACACGTTTTCACAAAATTTGTCAAAATCTTAAAATTTAGCATATTACTTTATAGTTAAAAACTTATGAAATGTTCAATATTTATGGGCTAGACTTAAATTAATACAAAGTTCCTATAAAGAGTTCATAATGAACCAAAAAACATAAAAATATATTGCTATATACAAGCACAATTTTTTTTTTTTTTTTTGATATTTTATAATCAAATTTAGACAAAATTATATATTTAAGCAAAGAATATTGATTTTAGTAATTTAATTGTAATTCAAAAATATTGTTCATTGCCACTTGAAATTTTTTTGTATATTATTATATTTTATATATACAATTACATTTTAAAATGCTTGATTTGATTTGATGTAATAGAACTGTAATTAAAGAAAAAAAGATTATGAATTAAGTATGAAAATATAAAACAAAATACGTTGTTAATACTTTATTTTTAATATAAACATAGCAATAAGACCATATTAATTTTACTTAAAATATTGTCTTACCTCCAGAACTTCCAATAGCAAAATTTACTTTTTTATTAAACAATATATTGATGACTATGTTCATGGTCTAATTAGTAATGGAACTGTAATCAAATAAAATTTAGTTTAATTTTATTAATAACAAGTATGGAATAAGGAAATAAATAAATTAATCTTATTTATAGATTAAACCTTTAAAGGTATTCTATTGGCCAGAAAAAACTATGTTGGTTAAATAATATAAATTACATTATCATTTAATGAAATTCTATAACTTTCTGTGTTGATTGTTTAACAATTTCGATCAAAGTGAACACTTCATAGTTTACTATAATTATATAGTACCCATTAAAACAAATTCTTTGCGAACAACAGCTTGAATTCATAGCTGACTTCTAGTTGAATTCTTTAACCGAAACCTATAGGTTTATGTATATTCTATTAAATTATGAATAAATAACAACAATAATACGAGTTGGTGACATAATATACCTACATGGCATACATATTACATTATACCTATAACATGCAAGTTTCTATAAATAATATTAACTTACAAAAAAAAGTGGATTTTGTTCCAGGTACTATTGTTGATTAAAACATCTATGAGTATGACACACACTCCGCTGACTTAAATCATTGATAGTCGTCATCCAGTCAAAATTGGTGTTATGCTAGAGCTAAGAATACAACTAGACCTACTCAACTAGACTACTACAGACCACAAAAAATACAAAATTAAATGTTCAATGGGTATTAAAATTTATTAGAACGAAATACTTATATGAACTACTTATACTGATATACATAGGCGGACCCAGAGTTTTACATTTGAATGTGCCCAGCCTTTTTTTGTAGTTATTTTAGATTCTGAACGAAGTGTTATAGTGATATAGTGACCTACTCTATGACCAAGGTCCACTCCACCACTACTGTATAGCAGAGCGAGTTTCCAGTTTTTATATATATATAGGGGAGGCTATAAACAAATTCATTTATTCACTCACTTAATGCATTTTTTTAGCTTATAATTTTCTTGCATAGGACGGTATATTAAATACACTAAAGTTAAAATATTTTAAGTATCCAACACTTGTTAACTAACCAATACTATAACTTATTGTATAATATTTACCTATTGGTAGCTATATTTGTGATATACAATATACAATTTTTTTTATTTTTTTTATTAAAGAAATCAAAAGAAATAGTTACAAATTTAAAAGTTTAAACAAATACAGTTTTTATTACCTATCTCCTGTAAACTAACTATAATATTATGTAATATGTAATTATTGATTATAACCATTTATTGTTTAATTTTATAATATATAAGTGCATAAATATTATGTTTGTGTATAACCAGTGTTGGGTAATAACGTAACGCAAATTACAAATTACTGTAACGCAGGATAATAATAATACTAATATTATGACATATTAATATGAATGGTTAAAAAAAAAATGATAAATTTAAATAAAAATATTTGATGTAACAAGTAACGTAATTTCATTACTTTTTAAAAGTAATTTACCTAACACTGCGTATAACTGAGATGGACGATACTACGATAGTTATATAAAATAGTACTTACATTTAATATTTAAACATCCGTTGTCCGGGGTTGTTGTACACAAAGTTAACATTTTAACGATAATATTAAAATGATACCTAGCGTATGTGAGCTGCTCGAATCACGAGCTCGCGTTAAATGAAAATATGAAATATCATTAACTATCAAAATATTATTTGTAAATCGTTGACGTCGTTAATCGTTATCAGCGCGGTGTCGGTTTCCGAGAAAAAGCAATATTTTTGCGCTAAATATAGTTACCAGTCACCACTACTGTCTATTAGTCCAAGTCTTTGTCTGGACGACAATAACATTAAATCTAATTTAATAAGTACAATATACTATATAGTAATTTTAATTTAAACATCCGGGTCTCGTTAATAATGTAAAATAACGTTTGGTAAAAAATACATATAGTTATTATTTCAGAGACTTATTCTGAACACTTGTAGTTTAACATTCAAAAAACTGAAATTCAATTAATGTGTGTGTATTATTATATATATATATATATATTATATATTATTATTATATTCTATATAATTAATTATCATGAATTCATTTTTTTTTACATTAGGGTGTGCCAAGGCACACCCAGCACACCTCGTAGATCCGCCTATGCTGATACACACTGTCATTCATAATGATCGAAGGTGTGTCTTCGTGGACCTGGTTGTCTATAGAACATCACAGAGTCAAGTTGTGCCCTTTGCGGCCAGTCTCTACAAAGCATACATGATCGACCCATGATATAACTAACTTTTTAGTTATCTATATCAGCGATTCTCAACCTTTTTATATTTGCATACCATCTACACAGTTTGAAAATGTTCATGTACCACTACCGTTAATAACCCTTTTTTTAATCAAAAATGTATGTATGCCTACGCTATTTTACTTGTATGGAATTTTATTAGGAACTATAAAATGATAACAATACAAGCATTTAATGCACAAAAATAAGATTAAATATGTATAATTTTATTTTTGTTATTATTATATTGATTATGGTTGACCAGTTTTTTTATAAAAAGATATTTTTTTCGCGTATCTACCATTTATGAGCTTCCCGCGCACCACAGATTAAGAAACGCTGACTTATATCATGAATCGATCAAATCACGCTGTTAGGTACGTTTCACAGCCGCGCGTTTTTGATTTACATAATTTAAGTTCGTACTGTGACACTGTGAATCATTTACAGTATTTGACATTTTAATATGGTAAATCATAGATAAGAGTATTATCAAAAACAAATGATTTAAAATATATACATATAAATCTCTCTTTATATATGTCTAAATATATTATAAAATAGAAGCCCTTTTTTGTATGTACGCTTATAACTCGAAAAGTATTCATTAGATTTGAATGCAGTTTTCAATAATGGATTGGCCAAGTCTCAGAGAAGATTTTAATGTATAATTTGTCTTAAAAAAATTAATTGAACGTGAAAAACAAACGTCGTTGCGTACAAATGGTTTGAAAGCTCGATTGGAAAAATATTGAAACTCTACTTTCAACATAGATTTCCTTTTTTTTCTTCTAATTTCTAAATATTAAACATTTTGATTGTCTATTAGTTGAGTTATAATGACAGGTCTAAGACATGTTTACCACCTAAGTCACAAATTTTAATTTTTTTATCGCTATAACAACTTGTTTCATTAATTTTACTTTAATTTATTTGAAATAAAGATAAAAAATAACAAAAACGGAAATTTATGTCTTTGGTGATATAGATGATTTATTCCAACATGATATCGCAACAAATTTATAAGCACATGCAATTATTTAGATTTTATACTAAACTTTTTACAATTTTTTATCATATTTATTGAATACCTATGTGGCTATGTAATATTATAAATGTATACATTTTCTGATTAATTGTTATGCATACAAATTTGGATTGAATCAACTATAATATATGTAAATATAACTTACTACTTAAAAGTAAAAATATTTTTCTTTAAAATTTAAACTAATTAAAACTAATGTTATGTTAATTTTAAGTATTGAAAATATTGCAAATAATTATTATTATTGTATTAGAATTATTTTTAAATATTCTACATAACAAAACTAGAGAAAGTATTATTTATGTATCTAAATATTAGATAGCTAATTATAATTAATTATAATATAGATACCTTGATAACTCCTTACCCAGGACGTGATCTCTAATATTAATACCCTCCATTGATCATGCCAATTTTGAATGGTTCTATATATTGAATTAAATCCCGTACTTGCAAAATCTTTAATAGGACACATCAGATATAGTTTAAAAACTTTCGTGATATCTTTAATGTAAATAAGCCAAAATCTAATTATTAACATTAATTATAACTACCTAATTATGTATCTAATTGTTTTAAACCCGTTTGGATTTTTTGAAATATTAAAATAATTTTATTGGTAAATGGTAAATTGGAAGCGTAATTTAAAAATTTAAAATACAAAGTTTTTATTATTAACAATACGCTGTTTTTAAATATATTACAAGACGAACCAACAAAATATAATAACTTTCATTTTAATATTTATTCATAAGTAGTGCTCGGAATTTGATGACCTTAAAAACAATAAAAAATTACCATAAAAATGGCAAAATATGACCTAAAAAAATCACAAATATTAGTTTTATATTAATAAAAATACATTTTTTTTTAAATATTTTACTCTATTTTACTATAAAATTCAAAATATGACATAGAAATGACAAAAATGTCCTTAAAATAGGAAAATAAAAAAATTAATAATATTTGTTTTATAAATTTATCAATGCATTTTTTTGACGACGTAGTAAGAAAACTTTGACTTTGTTTTAAATGTTTGCGCTCTATACCATTTTTATGTTTTATACAGGAAATGTGTTGTTCAATAGTAAATTTTTTTTCTGAGGCCACCTTTACTTCACATACTTTACAATAAAGAACTGTGCCATCGGAAGAAAAAATATCATCGCCGAATTCCGACACAAATGCACGCAGACGAGCACTAACCGACGTTTTAATTTTCGGCATTTCGAAAATATTATGAAAAATAATAAAATGTAGGTATAATATTATTCACTTTTACACGACAACGACACGACGACTGTAATCGTCGAGATAAAATCGGATACTAATCGAATATTAGGAAAAAATAATAAAATGTAGGTATAATATTATTCACTACAATACGACAACGACAAATGTAATCGTCGAGATAAAATTGGATAGGTATTAATCTTAGTCTGTAGTTTAAGTTATCGGCATAATGGTCAACAAGAAACGATAAAAAATGAATTAGTGTGAAATCAGTAAAAATAACTAAAAATGTGGGAAAATGACCTAAAAATCTCAAAAAATGACTTAAAAAGTAATAAACACCAAAAAATGCAAAAAAAATGCAAAATAAAAATTAGTTATTTAGATTCACATGCTTATGAAACAGATTTGTGACCAGGAGAGCATAAAAAAGTTCCAAAAAAAAAATGCAAAATGCATCAACTTCCGAGCCCTATTCATAAGTAATTTTTAAAAAAATCATTCACTGATTTGCTTTGGTTATGGTCATACCATCATTTGTGAAATATTCTTCAAATTTCATTCTAAGGCCCTTGTTTGCGCTAAGTATCTCAGTACTTCAACAGTGTAGTTCAACGAATATAGTTCAACTACTTATAGGGAATCTTGTGTTAAATTTTCAAGCCTAAGCTATGGTAATTGAACTACAAAATAATTTGTATATGTTTGTAAATTTGACTAATATTGTCAAAATTTAAACTTTAAATAAATATAAAAAAATATTGTGAATATATATTTTTAATATTTTTTTAATTGATATATGGATAACTTATGAGAAAGAAGTATTGCATTTGTATTATATTTTCAAATTTTTTGACTAAATAAAAAATGTATAAAAAAAAAACTAATAAATTTTTATAACAGTAATTTTAATTATTTGTTAATATTTTAATATAATTTTACTCTTTTTGAGGTAATTATAGAATTAGTTTGACGTTTTAGATTTTTTTTTAGTTATAAATACCTATTAATAAAAAAATATTGTTTGATCAAAACCTTAAAAATTTAATACAAGGTTCCTCCAAGTTTTAACATATATATGCTTTTGAGCTAGATAAAACTTTTTTTTTGACCGATTTTCGAAAGGCAAATTTTTGTAACGCTTATTGATATTGACTCAAGCGTTGATAATATTATTAAAATATTAGGTACTGTTTTAGTAATTAAATATTAATAAATAATAACTTATTATACAATAAATACAATATTATCGGTAAAAATTAATTCAATCTATTGGCTTTAGTCCCTAAAGGTAGCGGTTAAACGTACTTGTCTACTTTTTAAAAATGTATAAAAGAATGACATATTGTTTTGTTTAAATATGTATCTATAATAAAATTGATTGAAATAAATTACAAAATATTTCGATAGTAAGGTATAAATTTGTAATATATACTAAAAACGATTCTGAGCAGAGCTAGTATATGCGGAAGTCGGTAAAAAAAGTCGAATGAAATTTTTTTTTTCATAAAAAAAAGTTTTGATTTAATAATAGTATAAATAAATAATAATGAATAATATAATATTGCTCTTTTCAGACTTGAGGCAAACTATACTATTTTATCACCCACCTATAACTTACAGTTTACATTTTTTTTTTTTTATTGTTATTTGATAATATAAATATTATTATTAACGACTTTTTATTGTACCAAATCCATTGCCTGGTACCTACCCACAACCCACCCATCCACTCATTTTTTTTAAGGCAACTGCCTCAAAAAAACCCTACTTTGGTAAGCCACTGTAATAATGTAGCATAATTTTAAAAAAATCTACGATAAATAAATTCTTTATTATAATTTATTTATTAGTATTTAACTTTTGAAGTGATACTCGAGCATTGTCTAGACATTTTTTGAGAGTATTTCTAGCGGATGCTTATTGACAGATGATTAATTTTGTATGCTAAACCATTACAAACTATTTTTTTTCTCGATTTCAAAATCACTATTTTCATTTTAATGCGAATAACTACGAGATTGGACAACGACTGAATTTCTTATGCGTTACCACATCATCGGTTTTATATATTATATATTTGATATTTTATCTTTTAATATAGATTAATTTTACTCTCTTTATTACATTACCTTCTAATACTCATTATTTTACTATCTCTTTATAACAACAAATTAAATCGTATTTTTTTCTGTTTAGTAATTTTGTGGTCCGACTTTTTTTCCCTGGACACTTTTCCAAGAATCAGTGCCTGCAGCATCTATTTCTAAGAATACCTATTTGTATTACAATTCATTCATATTTTAAATCGTAAAATATTAGTAATTTTTTTTTATATTTTAAGTAATAACCTACCATATTAATTAGGTTGAATTAAATTTTTCCGAAAAAATCGCATATTAATATTATTGTTTATTTGTATTTAATTAGGAATAGTAAATCATATATTACTGCTATTTGCTATTAAGTATTAGCTTATAAAATTTAAGTTAATACCATAAAATTATGTGGATAAGCCCGCGGTATAAATAAACATAGATAAAATTAGTTTAAATATTTTTTAAATTTCATTGCGGTATATAAATAATAATAGGTATACATTATAAAAAATGGCGAAAAGTGTCAAGTAAGTCTCAATGGATAATATTTTTTTAATTACACCATAATTAATAAGATCGTTTGTGGAGAAAATGTTAATTTTTGTTTTAATATCAAATCTTGTTAACATTTTAACTTTGAATGTAGAAAAAAAAATGTAGGTATGCATCCCTAAATATGTATTTTAGATATGCTTAAATTTCTATAAAATTCGGCTTTTTGGAAAGAGAAGATATGAATTTTTGACTATTCTTTGATCATATTGTAGTTGTATAGCAGTATATATATACTTTCATTACTTTATCATATATTTCATATGAAAAAAATAAGCCAAAGGGGTGAGGATATGACACCATCATCCCCCCTTTGAGCACCTCCTTGGTAAGAACAATTTATAAAAACCTTGTACCTATTGGTTATTACAATTTCGATTTTTTTGACATGGAAAAAAATTGCTCCGCTCAGAATCTGAAATTATTGTGTTAATCCGATTTGTTTTAATATCTAGGTAAGTATTATCTACAAAATTATTATCAATGTTAAACGATTGTTTTCTCGGATTCGGTTGACAAAATATCAAACTGTATGATGTATCATACTGCATACGCTATCTATTATTTACATATCAAGTTAATTATTTTAAGTCTGAATAATATGGTTCTTCTCAGAATTCTGGATTCAGATACTTGTTGAAATTCCCGCATAAATATTAGATTTTTTCATAGAGTAATTATTAGATATATATTATTTATATAGTCACGCCACGTACCAATATTCTAACCCTCGCATAATATTATAATACATTAATATTTAATACCAACGGAAAATAAACAAATCATTTTTTTATTAAATATTATTAACATTTTCAAAACTTCTTTTGCGGAGGGGTTTGATATCAATCGATATGGTACCAATTAATTGATAAGTGAATGATAACATTTAATGTGTTTACGTTTTTACGCAAGCGCGCCGTTTAATATCAATATAATATTGTTATCGTCTTTGGTAGCTAGTGTATGAAGTTATGAACATTTCGAATAACCAAAATTGTGTATTTGGTTTATCATTGATTTGGTGTACTAGGCAAAGGTGATGGAACAATGTTAGGACAATATCAGTCGACCGACGACCGGCCAGTGTAATGGTTGTGTTTGTTCTTGTGCAAATATTAACAGATTCTGAAAAATTTTTTATTTGTGAACCGCTGATACATTTTACGTTGACTACTTAATCACTTAAGTATACTTTGATTTCCACAACAATGGTAAGTTAATAACAAAACCATGGTTATTTATACTTACTTTTTGTATATTATATATTTTATTTTTTA
This sequence comes from Pentalonia nigronervosa, assembly GCA_014851325.1. Classification (NCBI taxonomy): domain Eukaryota; kingdom Metazoa; phylum Arthropoda; class Insecta; order Hemiptera; family Aphididae; genus Pentalonia; species Pentalonia nigronervosa. The sequence goes on along the minus strand of JACXSJ010002714.1, from coordinate 24,873 downwards.
ATGCAACGTATATTTAGGGCCAAAGTTATTCGAGTGGTTATGAAAAAAATGATGAAGACAAGAAAAGAGAGAAGATTAAATATAAACCTCCAATCCCACCGAGAACGGCCAAGAAAAAGAAGAAGATATTTGGTCCGGATGCTGCTTCAAAACTACCACTAGGTATATTGTTTACAATTTACAAATATTTGACCATTTGAATTTATACTTGAATTTATTTTGTAGTTTATCCTAACACAAATTGTCGATTGAGGTTGTTGAAATTGGAGCGTATCAGGGATTATTTAACAATGGAAGAAGAGTTCATAATAAACCAAGAAAAATTAAAGCCTCAGGAAGAAAAAATTGAAGTAAATATTAAATTACACTTACAAATTATGACTTATGAGTTTCTTATTCAAAATTTTCAACTAGAATAGGCAAAATGTTTTATATATATTTTTAAAGAACATTTATTTTTTAAATTTTATTGAAAAAACAATTATTATTTCTGATGCTATCATAGTTATGTTTATGTGTTTTGATTATAAGAAAAGAAATAATAATTTATTTTTATGCAAATAGGTAGTTATAAGTTTATGCATGTCTTAAGAAAACAAAAATTAAATACTTTAGTAGATTTAGTTAAAGAATTGAATTGAAAGTGCATAGGTACTTTCAATAATGTTATAGTTAATATGTGTTCTATACACAGTAGTCAATCAACTACTAAGTATGTATTCAAGTTACATAAAAAATTAATAGATAGAATGTTCACTAATTGATTTATATTCATTGTTAAAAAGTAAAACCTTGTATTAAACTATTTTGGTTTTTTAAATAGATGTTAATGAGTTTAAATTTAATTTAATATTTAGTATTGTTTAATATTATTTAATGCAATGAGACGTTTTAAACTGTTAACAGGAAGAACGCTTGTTGCTAGATGATCTCCGTGGAAGTCCAATGGCTGTCGGTACATTGGAGGAATATATTGATGACAATCATGCAATTATTTCAACATCAGTTGGAAGTCAACAGTATGTTAGCATTTTATCATTTGTTGACAGAGATCAGTTGGAACCAGGATGCTCTTTACTGCTTAATCACAAAGTAAATATATATTATCTATTCAATTTTCTTCTTTATTAAATATTTTGTCATTTATTTTTATAGCTACATGCAGTGGTTGGAATATTATCTGATGATACAGATCCTATGGTGACTGTGATGAAACTTGAAAAAGCACCTCTTGAAACTTATGGTGACATTGGTGGTTTAGATCGCCAAATCCAAGAAATTAAAGAAGCCGTTGAATTACCACTAACTCATCCAGAATATTATGAAGAGATGGGTATTAAGCCTCCTAAAGGAGTTATTCTGTATGGTCCTCCAGGAACAGGAAAAACCCTTTTAGCTAAAGCTGTTGCTAATCAGACTTCTGCAACATTCTTGAGGGTTGTTGGATCTGAGCTTATACAAAAGTATTTGGTATAATATAAAAAAAAATTATATTTATATATATCCATATGTAATAAATATCTCTGTTCCATGTTAATTTATATAATTAATTGATAGGGAGACGGCCCCAAATTGGTGCGAGAACTATTCCATGTAGCTGAACAATATTCACCATCTATAATATTCATTGATGAAATAGATGCAATCGGTACAAAACGTTATAACTCAAACTCGGGTGGTGAGCGTGAAATTCAGCGCACTATGTTGGAACTTCTTAATCAATTAGATGGCTTTGATACAATGAGTGATATCAAAGTAAATTATTGATTTGATTAAAAATTAAATTATCTTTACAAAATTGTTTCATTTGTCAGGTGATTATGGCCACAAATCGCATTGAATCTCTGGACCCTGCTTTAATTCGTCCCGGTCGTATTGATCGTAAAATTGAATTCCCATTGCCAGATGAAAAAACTTTACGTCGCATTTTCCAGATCCACACATCCAAAATGTCATTAGATGAAGGAGTTAACGTGAATGAGCTCATTACAATCAAAGATGATCTTTCTGGTGCTGATATTAAGGTAAATATTAACAATTTTTAAATAAATAAAAGTAAAAATACAAATTATACCTTAACACGTATTTCTAAGTATAAATTTATGTGTCATCATACTTTTAGTTTGTTTAATAATGAAATTTTTTTGAATTTAGGCCATTTGTACTGAGGCAGGTCTAATGGCGCTTCGTCAGCGTCGTATGAAAATAACTTATAAAGATTTTAAGAAGTCTAAAGAAAACATTTTGTACCGCAAGAAAGATAACATTTGTGAACAATTGTATTCATAAATATATTTTGACTAAGTTATTTATGTTAAAATAATAATTTATTTCACTGCATTTAAATTATACAATATACATATTGTATTGTAAAATGTAAACAAGAAATAATATCAAATCAAATATTATTGTTTATTTTAAGATTTATTTTGAACTTTATAAAATCCTTATCATTCAATTATTTTACAATTTTTTACATACTAACTGTATTTAATTTTATCATATAATTTAATGTGACACAAATTTAAAAATATTAAACGTATTATTCTTTTTATATATTTTTTAACATTTTTTTTTCTATAGGTTTGCTATTATTAAAATGGTCTTTGATTCAGAATTATACAAGTATTGAACATTAAAATTAAAACAAGTTAGAGCGCTAATGTGATAATTGTGCGGTTACTACCATACTATAAGTATATAAAATTTAATTTAAGTTTATATAAATATATTATCATTGGTTGTGTTTAAGCATAATATAAAAAACACTAACACCAGACAATACAAGTAAATATATATCAATATATATCGTTATATTCGACGGATAAACTTATTCGGAAGATTATCTTCCGAATAAAGTGATAGTTTTTTTTTCTAAATGGATTTTTATCTTCCATATAGCTATTTGACAAATAAAGTTAATGAGGGAAATTGATACTAATAGATGGTAGACATTGTACATTTATGGAACAAGTTACACAGTCTTTTTTTATTCTGGTTGGTCAATAATAACATTGATAAGGAACTCCTGAATGATTACACATATTATTAATTTTTAAATTATTTTTATGAAATTATCGTCTGTTATTGCGTACTAGTGTCAATATTTAAATATTTATTGTGTAAATTATACATAAATTTATACGTCATTACAATATATTTTTAACCAAGTCCTTACTACTGGTGTCTTTGCACGTTCTTTCAAAAATACTATCATTATCTCGTTACATAAACAGTTAAATAAAATGATTGTACTAATTATCTGTAATTAATTGTACTAATTATATAAATATGACTTTTTCTAGACGTTAAAAAACCTTTCGATTTGGTTGACCATTCAACATTGCTAGCCAAACTATAAAAATATGGTGTTAGTGGCAATGCAAATAACCTTATATATAATTCAATAGAAAATCATATTCAACAAATTAGAGTAAATGATAATATGATTTCAAATCATGGGATACCACAAGGTACTATATTTTTCTTCATTGTACTCTTTTTTTTATTGTGTATATTAATGACGTATTGAGTATTACCTATATAGGATCAATTTTCTGTTTTGCTGATGACACATCAATTATTAATGATGACATAAATAAATATCATAATATTCATATATGTAAATCTACTCATGTATTAAGTATCATCAAAACATGGTTTGATAATAACTTCCTTGATTTTGATTTAACAAAACTTGCTTTATAAATTTTAATGTAAATAAAATGTCATTCACTGGAAATTATTATCTTAAAGCACACCAAAAAAATTGTAATGAATTTAATATTAACACAATGACTGCTGTTAGTTATGACAGTAAGTGTAATTATTGCACTTCTATTTCTTCAGTTCAAAAAGTAAAATATCTAGGTATTACTATAGATGCTAACCTTAAATATCAAAATCATATTAATACAACTGAAAAGATCAGATTATTATTCTATAAATTTTAAACCCTTAATAACATACTTTCACCAACTACTATGAGAATGGTTTTCATAGTTTAGCTCAGTCTATATATTCATATGGTATTGAGAGTTAGGGTGGTGCCCATAATATATTTGAAAATATCACTTGAAACCACTATAAATTCTCTTATTAAAATATCTTTTAAAAAACATAGGATGAGCACTGAATTATTATACAGAAAATTTATTAAATTTAGCTCAAATTATATGCACGACGTATATATTATCAAATATTGTTTTTTTTTGATATTCAAAAATTTAAATTTAAACATGACCACTGAACAAAAGCGAAACAAACTAATATGTATTCAATTCCTATGTCTAGAATTGAATTTGGAATAAGAAACCCCGTTAATGCTGAAATTAAGATGACAATAGAATTGAATATAGATGTTAGTTTCCATATTATCTTTAGATTATATTAAAAAAAATAGTAAATGAAAAAAATTAATTACTAGCATAAATAATTATGTCAAAGGTGTATTCCAGTCAAATTGTTACATATTTTATTCTGTAATTCTTAAACTTTTAAATTATATAAATTTATGATAAGTTTATAATCACTAAATTAACCATGGTCGACTAAATTTTAATTAAATAATTATTTAATTATTTTTATTTAGCAAATGCAAGTAAATATTATAAGAACCCTTGTCTTCACAACAAGTCTAGCTTAACGGAGACAATCATTTACATATTAATGTTATATTTTAACATATATAATATTTGTATTAATTTACATGTATGTATGCCATTCAAATTTTTAAATGAAAATAAATAAATAATAATAATAAATTGCCCTAATCATCACCGTTGTTGCATAAAACAACTTGTAAGAAAGTTTTTTGAAATTTTAAAATTTTTTATTTTTAATTATGATTTTATGAGCATCAAATGTGCAACGTACATTTTTCACTGAAGTTAGGTTAATCTTTGTTGTAATCTACTATATAAACAATTTTAATTTTTCCAAAATGTTCAAATTGAAAATTTTTGGTTTTCAAAAATAATTCAACCAGAAATAATGTTTCATAATTTTTAAATTTCATGTTTTTTTAAAAAATTCAAAATATGCACTTGATGTATCCCGTTACGTGGAATAACTCAATCACTTATGTCTATGACCCTATAGTTCACCATTTTCAAGTAAAACACCTCATAAGATAGTTTTTGAAATTTTCATTTAAAAATTCCTCCCTTAAAGTAGGTAAGTAGACCAAATTATACATTTATACCTACATAGCTATTGATGACTACATTATAAATTACATTCCATGTACAATACAATATGTATCCAGCCATCTTAAAGTGCATTTACTACAATACAATAGGTTATGCATATACATAAACAAAAAATATTTTTAAGGGGGTTTGACAATTTTGTGAAATATCAGGAAAATTTAGGTAACTCATAATTATACAACAAATTTTATAAAACATAATTTTTATGAAATTGTGGGGTTCAACCCCTAACCCTCTTCCTATGTGTATGCACCTGAAGTTACGATTTTATAAGTGGGAACATTGCTGGGAGGCAATCTGCACTTCAATTAGGTTATACAATATCACGTATCCAGAGTTTTATTTAGGTGAGAGCTCATGAAAATATTTAAATATACCTACCCAAATACACCAAAGTAATACAGCATAACTTATTCAAAAATTGTATTGTTTTATTATTTTTATTCAGGGGAGGGGATAATAATTAATATATAAATTAAACCTTTAATTATGATAAAAATTTTAATTGAAAATATAATAATAAAATATTAATAATATATTCATTTTATTATTATAAATTTATACTATTATCACAGATTTTATCTAAGCTTAACCTATTATAAATTTTAACCACGAAAGCTTCTAACTTATTAATTTTAATATTATTTTAAATAATTTATACAGTGTGCTTCTGAAATGAATTAGGCCACTTGAATAAGAGTACTCAGTGGTGGCCCGATGAAGACATTATTGAAATTTTTTTTCTATCTTCAAAATTTGGATTTATTTGAATTATTTTTATAAAATTATTTTAAATGTAAAAATTAACACTCTAGTGGTATTTTTCTCAAAATTCTTATATGAATCTAAGTGTGACATAGTTTTTTTTTTTTGCTTACACTCAAAAAAAAATACCTTGGTATCATTAATAAAAATATAAATTTGATCAACAAGATATTTATCACTATTCAGCTTACAAACAGATTTGTTCAATTAACAAAATTAAATCGTCAATTCATAATGATCTTTAAAAATAGCCAACATTTTATTATTTTAATAATTTAATATTGCCGTGGCTATCATTGTTTTAACAAAATATCTGATCAATACAATAAATTATTTAATTATGATAAAATATTTGATTAATACAATAAAATATTTGATGAACAAATCATAAGACATTTGTTGTCAAGATTATTCATTTTATCATTTTGATAAAATGTATTTGTTACTATAAAATAATTTGTTCCCATCCAATAAAATATGTTTATCATTTCAATAAAATGTTCTAATCATATTAACTGAAATTATTATTGTTGCATTTAAAAAAATAATACCTATGTAAATTGCAAATATATTTAGATATATTATAGGCATTGAAAGAAATTAGTACATTTAATACATTTTATTATTTAGTTTATATTTTCAAATCGTATTTAACATAAATTATTAACAAATATGAGCAATAACTAAATATAAATTTAAATGTATATAGGTAAAACAATTTAGGTACATATATATATGAAAAATTAATACAAGGTTCCTCATGAATTGTTATAATAGTAGTTAAAAACTATAGAAGATACATGAGCAACTTTTTTTTTAATGTATTGAATATATATATATATGTAAGTATGTTGTATAAAAATGATATGTACATACTATTTACAGCATGGTTTAAATCATATATGCATTTCCTAAATTATTTAAATTAATTTGAACAATTAATCAGAAAGTAATAATAATAGTTTTTAAGTTGTAAGTCTATGAAAGATTAATAAAATATAATATTAATATGTATTATATTTGTAAAAATACTTATTTGTGTAATTTAGTAGGGTGCTTATCTACATAATTTAATTGTATTATGTGGGTAAAATTTAATATTAAACCTTTTATTTACTTGATTTATTTGTTATTATTTGTATATGAATCTTAATAAAAGTTATTATTATAGGTACATGGAAGTTTTTAACACTAAGTCAATATAATATAAAACTATTGTCTATTGTATATATTGTAAATTTGATTATTTTATTATATATATAACAATAACTTCTGTGAAAATGTATATACATATAATAACAAATAAATCAAATAAATAAAAGGTTTAATATTAAATTTTACCCACATAATACAATTAAATTATGTAGATAAGCACCCTGCTAAATTACACAAATAAGTATTTTTACAAGTATAATACATATTAATATTATATTTTATCAATCTTTCATAGACTTACAACTTAAAAACTATTATTATTACTTTCTGATTAATTGTTCAAATTAATTTAAACATTTTTAATTATTTTAAATAATTTAGGAAATGTATATATGATTTAAACCATGCTGTAAATAGTATATACATATCATTTTTAGACAACATACTTACATATATATATTTTAAATACAATAAAAAAAGTTGCTCATGTATCTTCTATCATTTTCAACTACTATTATAACAATTCATGAAGAACCTTGTATTAATTTTTCAAGCTTTTTTAATCAACAAAAATTGTTTAATCAATATTTATAGAAAAAAAGAAATGAAAAAATAATCGAAAAATTCTTATGCCTACAATCAATTTAAAGAATCAAAATACTTTTAAAATTGTATGGTGTATAAAATGATAATTTCAACATTTGGTGAATATTCCAAGTATAAACGGTTATTTGTTTTTAAATTACAACAAAATAAGAAAATCGTTTCCTGAGAAATCATTAGTTTACGAATGAATATCCAATACCTAATTTCAAAGGCTCATTAAAATTTAGTTTGACTTTCCCGTAAACTTTTTTTTTGTGAAAGGTAGAAAAACTTATGGGGAATCTTGTATTAAATTTTCAAATTTCGGATTTAATCGGTAAATTTTTTATATGCACATAAAACATGTTTTTGAATCAAAAAAAAATTGCAAATTTTCGTGATTTTAACGTATTTTGTTGAAATTCTAGCTTTAGATGCTCATACAAAACTACTGTGAATTTCACTCAAATTTTTTAGTTTTTACTAAAAAAAACACACTCTAAGGGGGGATCCATCTCTCAAATTCCCCCCGTAAATACACCGCTGTTCAAGAGTAATATTTGTTATGTATAAATAAATCATAAAATGCTTATAACTACTTACATAAGTACTTAATGTAAAAAAATATAACTACTGTTGAGTTACCTTGTAATACTTGTAGTATGACTAATAAATATAAATATTATACAATATTATAACAATGAACAATAAAAATGTTGTTTGTTATAACAATTAATAAAATATCTTGAAACTGGTGTTAAAACGCTAAGTTGGCCGTTGAACTCCAAACACGAAATGCAGGATTGTATAATTATTATCTAACGTTCTGGTCGTATTTTTTTATTAACTTTTTGTTCGTTTACACGGGAATTCAGTGCAAGTCCAATGACAGTCAACGAGGATTATGGTTTCCCCAATACTCAGACTTTTATAGAAGATAAGATTTCCTTTTAAACCCAAGCGTCTTGGCAAATTCCATAAAAAAATATTAACGAAACTCGATGATCTAATTTTAATAGACATATTATAAAGCGCTCCCTGAGAAGCGCATAGCTTCTGTAAAAAACATACGCGCATACATGTATTTAATATTAATATACTTACGTTATAAAATAATTAACCAACTTACCTCCTTTTACAGTTAACCAACACATATATTTATTAATGACTGTATAATAAATTTGAAATAAATAAAAAATACATTATAAACTACGTAATATGAAAACGTAAATAATATATTCAAATATTCAAACATTCAATGTAGATATTATATTATAAATTATAACAATTTTCATAAAAGTTAAAAAATATATGGTGGGCAAAGACAAATGTAGGTGAAGTATAATAATTTGTAAAGTTAATAAAATGTTTGTTGTACTAAACAAACTTATTTATTAACTTTAAAATATATCTAACAATACGACTTAATCATTCAAGTATATTTCGTTATTGGAATGAGAAAATAATTATTAATTCAAAAAATATATATTGAAAATAATAAAAGCATTGTTGGGTGAATAAAATAATATTTATGAAATTGACAATGTATTGTCTGTTTGATAAAATATAATTCAATAGTATATGGCAATATTTTTATTAATTTAATAATAATTGTATCATTATGATAAAATATTGTCAGCGCAATAAATTTTAGATTTATTAATTACTACAAAATATGTTTATCAATGTTACTAATAGCATTTTTTTCAGTGTATCACGCGTGTAGTAAACTCAAATACAGCTCAGTTTGTATTTTAATATATATTACTATTATTTTAATTATTAACATGGTAGATATGCGGACTAGGTTCATAACGACATTTCTAGCATTAAAGAATATAGGGCAAAAGCCAAATAGATATTGTTCCCGCTGAGGGTGCATATTATTGCCCATATTTATTACCTTATAGGTTAATAATAAGTTAAATTATGAATAACATCACGCCACCATACGGTTATGCTAGGACTCATATAAATAGAAGCAGAGCTCTTAGCATTTTCAGAAGATAGTCACAGTTATAGATTAGCTATTATCCTTAGAATAATGCTCGTCATGAACTTTATCATAGCCACATCATCGCAAGTACTTAGTTATTTCCAGTCTTAGAGTTTATATAGCAAGTCACTATTTTATATATAATTGTGTTTAATATAATAGTATAATAATTTATTTTATTTTATTTTACAAATTAAATTACTAGTGTTTTTATTAATTACTACCTTCTCACAACAATTCTTGAATGCGACCAGAACGTGCTACGTCGGTTTAAATAATTATAGTGGTCAAGATCTCAGTGTCCTGCACAGGGATCACTATATACGTTTTCTACGCTCGAGTCACAGACTAAAAAAAAATTGGTGTGATACATCGATTTGTATGTGAACCCCATAAGATATAAGTGGTGGTGACATTTTTATGTTGTCATTTCACACGGGATTAATAAACACGGTGTTTATTAGTCTTACAACTAATAAAAATGATAAAATAATAACAAAATTAAGATTTTTAAATGACCAAATTTAGGTATTAAATAAAATATGGGACATTTCAAATAAAAGTCCATATTTTATTCATATTTTATTTTATTTACAAATAACTTAAAATCAGTTGGTTTTATACAAGTGCATTATAAAAACAAGAAAAATTGTTTTAAAATTCATAATAACATATACATATTGGAACCTACACAATATATTTATTATTAGGTATCTTTTGTTGTAATTTAAAAATATATTTTATTAGTATTTATATAATATTATGTATTTGTAGACTGTAAAGAAACATTTTTACCAAACAAGTCAAATCTACTTATATAAAAATAATAATAGGTATTAAACTTCTTAGATATCTATAATTTAAAGGTTCTTTTAGATTCTCGAACTCTATAGAAATCATAAATAACTAAAAAATAATTATTTCGTTGAAAGTAAATCCGACGCCGACGCCCTGCAGTTTGTAAATACCAAATCCATTTTCGTCGTCGCCGTACCCAACTATACGTCTTTTATATTCTATACTTGTATAGTATACGGCCGAACAGACAATTATTATCTTTTGGTTCATCGTCGCCATAATGTGTTATAGACTAACAGAATAATATTATATAAATGGTATCCGGGTCGTGGCGTGGACAAAAGTGGACGTCAAGGGTCGATTTTAAACGCATTATGTGTGTTATATAGGTACTGGCTGACGCCGACGCCATACAGCTTGCAAATACCAAGTCCGCTTTCATTGTCGAGGGCCAAACTGTAATTGTATAGAATATGACCGAAGAGACAATTATTATTACTTTCGGGTTTGTATAGCACAAAACATAAAGATGAGCTCCGCTGTGCTCACGCAGTCACGTTCTGACTGCAGTTTGACATTGTCCCTATATTATATGTATTGTATACACTATACACATGTAATTTGTAATTCGAGTACGTCGCTTCTTTGAATTAAACATTATCGACGCTGTAGGTTCGTATGTATTGTGAAAAAGATACAATGATACCATTGTCGACTTGAGAAATGTACATTCCAAGAAAATGTAGGTTTAAATTTTTTGTACAAAAACTGTTTTCTTTAAACCACGTTTCAGAAATATCGACGCTATTACGAAAAAAATATTGTGTTATTGCGATTTGTAGTGCAATATTATATAGTACCTATACGATTTGTGTTTTATATGGCTTTTTATTAGGTACTATGTTTATTTTTACACCCAGGGATAGGCAAGATATTCGAAAATCAGTATCCTAGATACTAGATACTTAGCTTTGGAGTTTCACGGTATAAGACATTAGATACATTTGAATAAAATTAATCACGTTTCTTTTTAAAGTTGTATTTATTCACATTAGGTGTATATATTTTAAATAATTAATATAGACTATAAAAGAAATAATAATATTCTACGACAAACTAATAATTATTATTTATGTACATAATTTCCTTCGTCGACACATGTTTTAGTAACTCTACGTAAAAATGTGTGTAATTATACCACAAGAAAATTTATATTCTTAGTGATCATCGCCCTTTAACATGGCTTTTTAACTTAACAGTATAACAACCTTCATAATAAATACATAACGATACATATATTGTATTTTACATTGTTTAATAAATTGTGCAGACTTTATACGTCATTATTTTATAAACATATTTAACGTCGTGACTTCAAGATAATTTCGATAGGTACTTGTACTATATAAGTCCCCAGTAATAAGTCAACAATTATAATATTGTTGAGCTATTATATGCATAAATGGTCGTAAAAATGTAGCTAGTTTTTGTAATTTATTCTTGTTCACCTCGTTTAAACGACTTATGACAAACTGATATTTTACAATGATGTGTGTTTGTGTTTTTCATTTGCAGTATACACGATATAATATAGTATAAAAAATGATGCTTGATAAATAGTAATAGAAAATTTGATCTAGTTGCTACAACTTAAGAGATCAAAACAATCGGGAAGAAAAAATTAAAAATTAAGAAAAACGATAGTTTAAATGCAAAATTATATAGTTTCGAAAAAATCGATTTTGTTTATTTTGTGTAACTCAAAAACGAATAACTAATAACACTTGACATTTTCGCTGAATGTTAATATTAGTATTTCCTATACATTTGGCAAAGTTCAAAATATTTTGAATTTCTTAAACTGTTTTTAGGCCTTCAAAATTTCCAATTTATTTTTTTCAATAATTGCCAATAAAGAATATTTTTTGAACCACTGCAGGGTATTTTTTTTTTTTTTGTATAACACCATGTTATACTGTACACATTCCCTGTGGCCTGCATTCAAGATTCGTGTCAACCGACACATAAAACGTGGTAGGTACAATATTATATTCTATAGATAATATCGTCGTCGTCGTCTTGGAATTTCTTTTATGCCTACTTAACAATATAGGCTCCGGCTACATTGTATCGACGAGGGTTGTAGCAATAAATTATTTATAATGTATAATATGACTGTGTCATCTCGAGTGCAGTTCTTTGTGCAACATATAAATTGGAAATACTTGTGTGTGTGTGTGTGTGTGAGTGTCGGGTATGGGCTTTATTTTTTCGTCTAGACACCGCTTCAGTGTTTAAAATGTTTTTGGCGTCCGTCTGTCGCATATGCAAGTCCATTATAACGACGGGTCTCCGAAACAGACACATTTATTACATTATTATACATCATGGTCACATATTATTGTCTCCCATCTCCCGTCGTCTGTCGATAATCCCTAAACAACAAAAAAACAAATGTTCAAATGTACCGACCTAACATTACTGTGACCATATTCCTGAACATAATAAAATACATATTATATTGTACTTCAATAATATACGTGTCTGAGTGTGCATATTGTGCGGCGCACGTTGGGGACACAAAAATATTAATATATTTTTTGGTTCTATGTAGGTCATTTATTTGTACGGTCGAATACGTGCGAAACGCGGACACTTTGTAGTTTGTACTATTATATACGTTTTATATACACAAAGTATATATTATAATTAATAATATATAATATACTAGCTGTCCCGTACGACGTTGCCCAAGCCAAAGATTAAGTTAAGGATAGCCTCAAATGATTTACATGTAACTAAGCTACTGCATCGAATAGTGGAAAATATGCGAGCAATATATTACCATGTAGACAGGTAAGACCTGTGGTTGATTGAGGACCCGTGAGGTGCGTAAGTAAGTGAAATCAAAATATTAGGCACATGAAAAACATAGCAACGGTAGCCTATGCCAAAGAATTGTTTTTTTTTATTTGTAAAAATATGTATATGCCACATTCCTACTAATTATAATAATTATAAAATATGTAACCATTGATAACCTTATAAATAGACATTATACATATATATCCCATCAAAAATATCAATTTTAGATTTCCCAAAATTTTTAGCATAAAATATGTACGTAGGATAGAATGTTATATACCAGAAACTTTCGCGGGAATGTACTCAGCAACTTCCAAAAATTTTATGGCGGTCGGATGAATAGTGTAGGAGTGCATAAGGGAATAATTACAGACAAGCATTCATTTATATATATGTTACCGTAAATGCCCGATCACTAGGTAAACCTAGGTTTTACTGTTTGTACTCAGTAAATGCTGAAATTCTTAATTTTATTTGGGCTTTTAATAAACACGTTGTGTACATCCTAGGATATACAAATTGACTTAGTAAAAGCTGATCAATACACGACACATAATATTTAAGCTGCGTAAAAATTATAATTATATATTATTAAAACAAATTACTGACAATTATTTAAATTTTTTATAGAAAATAAAAATCATTTAAAAACAGAATTATTATTTATTCTTCATAAAAATTAGTAAAACTGGCGGGTAGTTAGAAATAATTATTTAAAAATGTATGTCATACCTCAAAAATTTTTGCTCGCAACGGTTAATAACAATTATTTGGCGAAGATAAATTTACGACTGCGATGTGTTGTTACAACATTATATGTGTAGATATTAATATTTTACCTTAGGACTTGCATTTTAACACTTGCACTAACTACCCGCCAGTTTTACTAATTTTTATGAAGAATAAATAATAATTCTATTTTTAAATGATTTTTATTTTCTATAAAGAATTTAAATAATTGTCAGTAGTTTGTTTTAATAATATATAATTATAATTTTTACGCAGCTTAAATGTTATGTGTCGTGTATTGATCAGCTTTTACTAAGTCAATTTGTATATCCTAGGATGTACACAACGTGTTTATTAAAAGCCCGAATAAAATTAAGAATTTCAGCATTTACTGAGTACAAACAGTAAAA